>JAWWMW010001489.1:45596-59515 GCA_035048345.1 Echeveria elegans
AGAGTGGAAGGTGAGAAGGAGAAGCGAGGAACGTGGAGGTTAAGAAGACGGTGTAATTTAAGCTACCGGTTTTGCGATTGGGGATTAGAGAGGTGCAGATACATGGTAACACTCGGTGTGCCGTTGCGTAACCGATAATGATAAAAAAAATTAATTAACGCAAAATCACATGTATCACTTTTCACAACAATATTAAATATCATTATATAAAAAAACCACTTAAAAACTTTTATAAAATTTTAAATTCTTACTTAATCACCTTTGTTAATATGAAAATTTTATAGATTTTTTTTGAAAAATACAAAAATACTATTTAAAAACACACAAAAATTATATCATGTTAGAAATAAATTATATTAATTTTACAATACTTTAAAATATATAAAATATATAAAATAAAGCTTTAATTTTTTAAAAAGCAAGAAGACTTTATTATTTTTATAAAATTAAAAACTTCTTAAAGATACAAAATATCAAAATAAATCAAAGTCAAAAAATGATAAATTATTTTATGTATATTTCTTTTACATTTTTCTATTTTTTTAAATTTTAAAAGTTTTTTTTATTAACAAAGGTGGTTAAGTGAAAACTTCAAATTTTATACAAGTGTCTAAGTGAAAACTTTTCTACTGTGGTGATTCTGTGCAAACAGCTACATTATGCAGATGATTTTGGGCAATTAACTTTTTTTCTTGTTCTTTAATTTTGACGATAAATAATAAATAAAAAACTTCATAAGGATTGGAATCTGAAGGCTGTGAAGCGTGGCATTTACCAAAGGGTTCAGTAATCATAATATGGTTTAAAGTTATGTAGCATTATTTATATACTTTGATTTAACTCGTATCATTTGAAGTGATAGTGTAAATGACAGCTCGTTATCTGTATTATACACATACAACAATCCAAACTAAATCATGCGGTATATTTCATAAAATGCATGCATATGAAATGTTTTGCTATGATTTCATACGTGTTTGGTAGATGTCCGTACGTACGGCATTGTGTGTGTGGATGAGACCACGAAGATTCCTGTATTCCTGGCATAAGCTTTTTTGTGTGGTTTGCTAGCAAATGAATCCAAAGATGTTCAGTTTTTTTCTGAAAGATTTATGACACAAGTAGCCCGTTTGAATATGGCCAGGAGATTGGGGAAAGATGAGAACAGCAAAACATCATTTGTTGATTGGTTTTCTTGGATTGTTCACCAGATATTGTCCGTTAATATGAATAGTTTCTACACAAAACGAATGAGCAAGTCGGCTTAGGAAATGGATAGAGTCGTGCACGACATCGGATTGGAAGACATTGATATCATTTGGATTGGTATTTATTTGTATCGAACAATACTTAACATGAAAAATATCAATGCATCAATCTGGCTAAGGATATTATTTCTGCTACTCTCTTTCTAATTCTAGTTTATATCGATTTCGAATTCTTGCATTTCAAAGCTGAAAGATGTTCTCTCTTTTGGTTTTGATGTCAGTTTGCTATTTCAAAGTTTCTTCTTGCCATTTTAAGCAACATGGCTTTGGAGGATGCCTTGTTTGTTGTATTATAAGCTCATAAATCATAGCCAGTTTTTTCGAAATATGTCCAAACAGGCAAGTTCACATTATTTTAGCATTAGTACATTTTATGGCTATTTCCGAAATCTCAATGGAGAAAGTTCCGTAAAAAGCGACATAGGAACTATACACAGAGTGATGCGAGTAGGAGTGCAGGAGTCTCTTATGTTATGTATGCGTATGATAATACTCCCTCTGTCTCATAATATACCTTACACTTTCCTTTTTGGGTGTCCCAAAATATACCTTACACTTTCTAAAATGGAATATATTTCTCTTCACTTTTACTCTCATATACATTCTCTCTCTTCATTCATTATTTCACCTTTTACAATCATTCATCATTTATTATCAATCAAATCACTCATTTTTATCACACAAACACTCTCTTTCTTTAATCATTACATACGTACTCTCATTTTTTTATACTTTCTTGATCTCCGTGCTCATATACCCTAAACGTAAGATTCTTTTTGGGATGGAGGAAGTATCACTTATGAGAAAGTACCACAAACACTACTTACAAATTATATCATTTTTCCTAAAAATATCTAATTTCTAATTTAATTAGAATATCACAGTCGATTTTATTTGCCAAGCATTTTCCTTTTCAATAAATGAATTACAGTAGTAAAAGGAACAAATAAAGAAAAATAAAAAAATGGATAAATATAAATTTGACAGTAGCTGTCCAACTACCCACAATGTAACGTATGAGACTTTGTCGTCAGTCTCGTGGGCCCCATTCTTACCTTTGCCAGCTGTTCTCTGACTCCTCGGATTTGACTTCTTTACCCCTATGCCCCACCGCAGTTAAAATCTAACAAACCCAGCTGTCAATTTTTCACCGCCAAGTGTCGGCGGCCCTTCACTCAGTCAATCTCAATCCGATTAATCATTAAAATATTAATCCACATCAACAAACCTCTAATCATTGATTGAGTAAGAATCACACGTTCGCCGCTAATCATCATTAATTTGAGAGCCAATATAAAGCGTTACTTTCATTAAGCACTAAATTTTTGGTTACAACAATTAAATAATTTCGAAGCAATCATACCAGCACTGATGTATCGGAGCACATAAGAACTTCGTAGTTAAGTGTGCTTGGGCGAGAGCAGTATCAGTATAGGTGATTGTCTGGGAAGTTTTCGTGTAAGTTTCCATAAATAAAAAAACAATTAAATAATTTCATCAGTATTGTTGTGATGTTTAATTTTCAGAATGAAATCTCACAGGCATGTACTTTGCTGCGAATGCTAGTTTCATTTAACAATCGAAATAAAACAATCAATTTTCAATTAAAAATCTCCCCTAAAGAAATTTTTTTAAAACATTTTTACCTGATAATTGTGAGTGTTTTTCTAGAAATTTCAACAAATACAACTCAAATACTTGTTATTCATTCTTATATTATTAATTGTAGATAAACCAAAAATTTTAATTTGTAAAATTATCTCCCTATATGTAATTGGGGAGTGCTTTTTGTCAGTTACATTTTTCATTTCATTTCAAAAATTTTATACTTATCGAATAATTTATTGATTGTTTTTTACAATTACATATTTTAAATGAAATCAGATGTTTAGACTGTGCATCAAAAAACACTAGTTTATGTTTAATGCGACGTCAAATTAATAGATAAATGTTGAGACAACACTATTTTTATTTCATTGCGAATTGCAGTTCGCAGGTCCTGATCTCATTCTTAAATGTAATTAATTATTAATTATTTTCTTGTAATTGTCTCCAAGTATGCATTCCTTTTTCAAATAAATTTTATTCTCACAGTCGCTTTATCTTTTTAATTTTTTTTCATTTACACTCTTTAATTATTTATTATCAATCAAATAATTCATTTATCAAATTTTCTCCCAAAAAACACTAATTTTTTTTTCTCAATAATTATTTTAATTTTTTTCAATCACCAAAGTTATCTATATAAAGAGCGGAAGCCGTGCGAGCGAGCGAGCGACCGACGCTTAGCTGGAGATAAGTCAAAAAGTGAGCTGTGCTTGCAGAGTGCAGACCTCTCTCGATCGGATTCGGATTCGGCCGCGTCAAAATTTGACGAGATCGATCGCCTTCCGCGCTTAATCCGGTTCACTGCATTCGTGCATTTACTCGGTACGCACCGTGTGTGTGTGTGTGAACATTTGGGGATTTAGGGATTCAGTGAATCTCTCTGTCCTCATCTCACTCATCCGCGTCCGCGTTGCGTCTCTGGTTTGATTTGATTTAGTTTCAGTTGCTTAGGGATTTTGATGTGTGATTGTGATTTTTGACTACGGAGTTGAGAGTGGAGTGGCTGCCGCTGGATTTGGCGTTTTAGATCTGTGAATCAGCGACGGATTGGGGTTGTGTTTGTGATAGGATTTGAGTTATGGAAGCGAATGCGGGATTGGTTGCAGGGTCGCATAACAGGAATGAGCTTGTGGTGATTCCTAGAGATGGAGAGTTGGCTGTAAGTTGTTGTTGATATGTATATCTTTTGTTGTGTGGATTTATGTGTTTGATTTTTGTGGATCTAAATTGTATGGCATTCTGGCTTGAGATTTGAGTGTAGGTGGGCTGTGAAGAGTTTTGAAATGGTGCTTGTGGATTTAGATTTTTTATTGATTGTTAGAGATTTGGTGTTTCTGTCGGTGCAGAGACCACAATCGCAGCAGTTGAGTGGACAGACGTGCCAGATTTGCGGGGATGATGTTGGATTGAATGTGGACGGGGAGCTTTTTGTTGCTTGTAATGAGTGTGCTTTCCCAATATGTAGAACTTGCTATGAGTATGAGCGAATTGAAGGAAGTCAGGTCTGCCCACAGTGCAAGACACGGTTTAAACGTCTTAAGGGTAATGATATTAGTTGCTTGTAGAACTTCTGTTAGCATTTATTTGCTGATATCACGTTGCTGCTGATTTTTAGGTGTTTTGATTGATATGATGCAATTTAGGTTGTGCTCGAGTTGCTGGTGATGAAGATGAAGACAACACTGATGATCAAGAGATAGCGAATGAGTTCAGCTTTGCTGAAAGAGAAGGTCACGATGTTTATCATAATTCAGAGAACATGATGCATGGACACTATGGTCCTGATGGTAACATGATACCTTTTGGAAGTCCAATTCCCCAAGTTCCTCTGCTTACTAATGGCCAGATGGTAATTCTTGCTATGCTCATCCATACAGATCATTTACCTGTCCGACAATTTGAGATATAACAATAATTCTTAAGTAGAATTGCATTCTCATGGCTGAATGTCATCTTTCACACCTTACTGAAACATATGTTCATTTCTGGATAGGTTAATGACATTCCTCCCGAGCACCATGCCCTAGTACCATCCTTCATGGGAGTTGGAGGGAAACGAATTCACCCGCTTCCATTTTCCGACCCTAGCGGACCTGGTAATAATAATATGACAAGAAACTGATTTAGCCGTTTTTTTCCCATTCTTCGTTGAATGGGTTGGTTCTCATAAAGTGACTGCTTTGCAGTGCAACCAAGGCCTATGGATCCTTCTAAAGACCTGGCGGCTTACGGCTACGGTAGTGTAGCCTGGAAAGAGCGCATGGAAACATGGAAGCAGAAGCAAGATAAACTGCAGTTAATGAAGAGTGAAAATGGGGGTAAAGATTGGGATGATGACGACCCAGATTTGCCATTGTAAGAATTATTGTATTTTTCCCAGGGTTTGAAGCAAATTATGCCTTTAGAATTTGATTAACTAACTGTTACAGAGGGTGTCACGGTCGCTCATATGGTTTGAGCAATCATTTTGGCCCTTGGGGGGCAGTGGCTTTTCCACATTGTCTATCTTCTGTCTCACACTCTTTATGTGTTTCTTTTAACAGCATGGATGAAGGCAGGCAGCCACTGTCAAGAAAGTTACCCATTCCATCCAGTCTAATCAACCCATACAGAATCATAATTCTAGTACGTTTGGTGGTTCTTGGCTTTTTCTTCCACTATCGAATCACCAACCCAGTGAACGATGCTTATGCCCTGTGGCTAGTGTCGGTAATATGTGAGATCTGGTTTGCTGTTTCATGGGTCCTTGATCAGTTCCCAAAATGGCTTCCAATTGAGCGGGAAACTTACTTGGATAGGCTGTCCTTAAGGTTAGTGTCGGAAAGCATTGTCCACTTGTTCCTGAAATGACATACTAGGCATCTCATAACGCATGAATTTGATGATCTTTTCAGGTATGAGAAAGAAGGCCAAACATCTCAACTTGACCATGTTGATTTTTTTGTCAGTACTGTGGATCCCTTGAAAGAGCCTCCTATTGTGACTGCAAACACAGTCCTGTCCATCTTAGCGGTGGACTATCCAGTTGACAAGATTTCGTGTTACGTTTCTGATGATGGTGCCGCTATGTTGACGTTTGAAGGATTGTCTGAGACATCAGAGTTTGCAAGGAAATGGGTACCTTTTTGTAAAAAGTTCAACATTGAACCTCGAGCCCCCGAGTTCTATTTTGCTCAAAAGGTTGATTATCTTAAAGACAAAGTTGTGACCTCATTCGTGAAGGAGCGGAGAGCTATGAAGGTAGTTATCTAGTTTGGAAAAACATTGTTATTATTCATATATGGATCTGCTTTGGTTAAATATTATTGTGTGGATTAACACAGCCACATCCTACACATCCTTCCATCAACAAATATCAGGCTTTGAGTTTGTCATTTCTTGTGATTAACTCTTTGTCTCTTACTTATAATTCACCTTTGTTACAGAGAGAGTATGAGGAGTTTAAAGTTCGGATCAACGCACTGGTTGCCAAAGCTCAAAATGTTCCCGAAGAAGGTTGGACTATGCAGGATGGCACTCCCTGGCCTGGGAACAATGTCAGAGACCACCCTGGAATGATTCAGGCAATTATTTATTTATCCTTTGCTAAACCTCCAATAAATCTTATTTAATTGCAGAGATTTAATTCTGCTGAACCTGAACCTGCAGGTTTTCCTTGGTCAGGGAGGGGGTTTTGACACAGACGGTATTGTGCTGCCACAGTTAGTTTATGTCTCTAGAGAGAAGAGGCCAGGATTTGACCATCACAAAAAAGCCGGTGCAATGAATGCTTTGGTGAGTCCAATTGTTGATTGCTTGATGCTTAGATCTCATATTCAATGCATGAAAGTCATTCGCAATTGATGTCTATATATATTTGTTACCACAGGTTCGTGTGTCTGCTGTTTTAACGAATGCACCTTATCTTCTCAATTTGGATTGTGATCACTACATCAACAATAGCAAGGCTCTAAGAGAAGCCATGTGCTTTATGATGGATCCTCTGTTGGGGAAGAAAGTGTGCTATGTTCAGTTTCCGCAGAGGTTTGATGGGATTGATATTAACGATCGATATGCGAACAGGAATACTGTGTTCTTTGATGTAAGTGAAAGCAGGTTAAACTTTCTTTTTTAGGACTACCTTGCCTTTTTTGTTGGATGACTTGTGCAAGTAATCCCACATACAGTTAGCATCTTATATATGTTTGCCCCTTTTTCATTTTGCAGATCAACATGAAAGGGTTAGATGGTATTCAAGGACCAATATACGTCGGGACTGGTTGTGTCTTTCGAAGACAGGCGTTGTATGGTTTTGATGCTCCGAAAACCAAGAAACCTCCTACTCGAACCTGCAATTGTTTGCCCCAGTGGGTGTATTGTGGATGCTGTTGTGATGGGAAGAAGAAAAAGAAGTCTACTAAATCTAAGTCTGGGTTTAAGAAGTGGAATTACTTTAGAAGAGATTCTGCAGCAAACCTAAGCTCTGCAGATGCCAAGGACGAGACTGAGGGTAAAAACATTGACAGTCATTTTTTGTTTTGGCTTCTTTAATGTTTTAAAGAGGTCCCTCTTTCAATATTTTACTTCCATGTACGTATTTCTCTTCAGGTATTGAGGGGGAGAAAACAGTCGTAGCTTCTGCAGAAAAAATTGAGAAAAAGTATGGGCAGTCTCCTGTTTTTGTTGCCTCAACTTTACGAGAAGATGGAGGTGCCCTTAAAGGTTGTAGCCCAGCATATCTGTTGAAAGAAGCTATTCAAGTTATCAGTTGTGGCTATGAAGATAAGACTGAATGGGGTAAAGAGGTAACAATTATTACAAAAAACTGCCGTTTGTGGGTTTGTAAATTCAGACATTTTATTATTCGTCAAGCATGCTTGTTGGTTAGGTCAGTCAGGTAAACGGATCTATCTAGTGACTATCATAGCAGACGCTCGATAAACGATTTTGATAGAGATTTACAATGTTCTCAATTTCAGTGATTTCAAAATTCAACTTTTATTATCATGTATATTTCAGATTCTTTTCAATGATCTCATTTCAATTTCGGTATAGTAGAGGCAATTATTGTTTACGCCAGTGATCATTATTGTGCAGGTTGGATGGATTTATGGTTCCGTTACAGAAGATATTCTAACTGGATTTAAGATGCATTGCCACGGATGGAGATCTATATATTGTATACCTCGCCGTCCGGCTTTTAAAGGATCTGCTCCCATCAATCTTTCTGATCGTTTGCACCAAGTTCTGCGATGGGCCCTTGGATCTATTGAAATATTTTTCAGCAAACACTGTCCTCTCTGGTATGGTTATGGTGGTGGTTTGAAAGGATTGGAGCGTTTCTCTTACATTGGTGCAACCGTTTATCCATTTACGTCAATTCCTTTAGTGGCGTACTGTACTATACCTGCTATCTGCCTGCTCACTGGAAAATTCATTACCCCAGAGGTAGAGACGATCTGGAGTTATCTGTTGCTTATGTGTCTGAAATCTTTGATTTTTATGATGCTGATTTTTATAATTTTCTTACCTTTTTCAGCTTACGAATGTCGCAAGTCTGTGGTTTATATCACTTTTCATTTCCATTTTTGCTACCGGTATTCTAGAGATGAGATGGAGTGGCGTTGGAATGGATGAATGGTGGAGAAATGAACAGTTTTGGGTGATTGGAGGAGTTTCTGCTCATTTGTTTGCAGTGTTCCAGGGACTTCTGAAAGTCTTGGCTGGTGTTGACACTAATTTCACAGTGACTTCGAAATCTGGAGATGATGATGCATTCTCAGAATTGTATGCTTTCAAGTGGACAACATTGCTCATCCCTCCAACGACAATTTTGATACTGAACCTAGTCGGCGTGGTTGCTGGAATTTCCAATGCTATCAACAACGGATATGAGTCTTGGGGTCCCTTGTTTGGTAAGCTCTTCTTTGCCTTTTGGGTGATTGTCCATCTATATCCTTTCCTCAAGGGTCTCCTAGGTCGCCAAAACAGGACTCCTACCATTGTTATAGTGTGGTCAATTCTCCTTGCATCCATTCTTTCACTGCTGTGGGTTCGTATTGATCCCTTTTTGGCAAAATCAGTCGGTCCTGTACTTGAGGAGTGTGGTTTGGACTGCAATTAGTATCCGTGTACTCCCATCCTAGCAACATACAAGAATAGGTAGATCAACAACAAATCCAGTGTTCCATGGTTCAAAACACAAAGGATAAGCTCTTTCCACTAGATTGCGGTGGAAAGGGAACATTAGAGTGTGAATTTGTACATGGAAAAATTGCCGGGTTGTAACCGTATGATGCCAAGGGAAAATGGCAGGATTAAGAAAGGTTATGTGGTTTGGAAATTGGCCTTGCTGATATCTATCATTTGATTCCCTTGTTGTCGCGTGGAAATATATTCATTATAGATGGACTGGAAAAATGTTCATGTAAGCTGTTGAAGAGGCAGGTAGGAAATCTTGTGTATATCGGCCTCTTATGATCCATCGTGGTCGCGTCATTTACGTCCATCGTCACCAGAGCTACTCTTCTCGAGTACCCAAAATTTTAGTTGTGGCGAGAGTTGTATGAGGCTGATATCCAGGCCAATTCCATTTTTTAGGCTGTGTAATAAGTTTAGAACATCATTTATGGTTTATGGATACACAGTAAGCATTTATATTCAGTGTCGTGTTCGATGTGTTTATCCATCCCTTTGGTTCTTGAATGTTTGATTTGCAGGCCAGGCCAGCGTATTCATTCAAAGATGTAGTAGCGTAGATCATTTTTGATTTGACCATCAATCCTTGGTTTTGTACCTTTCAAAACCAGTGAGCAAAGAATCATCACTTTGGCCTCCATTCAATAATGGTATTAAAACATGCCAATGCCATCATGCATACCTGAATCCTGAACTGAGCTGTTGGCTTCAATTCCATCAGAAGGCAGCAACCTACTCTCCATTTCTCAAGTTATATGAACTGCACATGCAATGTCTACAGTCGTTTAATTAGCTGTCCTAGTAAAAACAACCTTTGGAGGGAGGCAATACCGTTAACGGGACGGATCCATTAAGCAGCTTTTTTTTATTTATCATAGTCTGACTTTCTTGAAATAGATTGCATGAAACTAAAGCTTAAAATGATCGAAAGTTTATGAATATGAGAAGCTTTTTTTGGGAATTTCAAGAGAGTATGAGGTGATCAGTATCATACGGTACATGGGGGAAAGCAAAAATCCACACTGAAATTCATCAGCAACGAGTTGATTTGTTTTGTGGGGGCTTATAGGAAAGCATCCTTCTCCAGTAGCTTAACGACATCATCCTGGCTGTTAAGCTTGGCAACATCAATGGGGGTCTTACCGTCAAGATTTTGAAGAGTGCTGAAGATAGATGCAAAAGAAATAGAAAGAGGGTAGTATGGATTAGTTTGAGAACAGAGCCAGCAAGATGGGATGGTTAGATGGCATAGCAACTTACACTGCGGCACCATTTTCCAGTAGGAGGGCCACACACTCCTTCCTACCATACCCAGCTGCATAGTGGAGTGCTGTGTTCTTGTTGTTGTCTAAGGCATCAACCTTAGCCCCAGCTTCTAGAAGAACTTGAGCACACTTGACCTGACAAGTTAATTGGCACATGAGAAACATAAAAAACCAAAAGAAATTTTCCAAGCGGTGCGCATGACCCAGTCAGCCAGAGTATATTATGCTTTGAAGTCCGAAATCATGAAGGTAAGCAAGTAAAGATGTATCCAAACAGGCACCAATTTTAAACAAGCTAGTTAGTTAGAACTTAGAACACTGGTTTAAGTCATAAAACAGCAGTGCTGGACGGTCATTTGCTACTGACTCCAAATCTTACACTCCTAACAAGAAAGCACAACGCACAAAATAGGTAAAACGATTTAAATTAGGAGTACCTCCCCATAACCACATGCAAAGTGAAGTGCGGTCCTTCCTTCTGAATCTTCTTCATCCTTGTCAGCGCCCGATGCAAGTGCATTTTTCAACCCCTATGTAGTGTAACGACAGAAAGCTTTCAGAAGTGGCATCAGTATTAAAATAAAAGTAATCTGTAACTCCTTTAAACAACTCCACAGTTCATCTAGCGGTCATGGCCAGTCACCAAAGAGAATGGACAGTTTTGGAACTAAAACAATCTCAGTCCAATCTTTAATGGAAAACAGAAAACACAATGTATTGTCAGTTTAAAAATTCCGTAGTCCTTAATCTCCAATCTCCATCTTAAATTTCACAACCACTACAACTTCCAATGCAATATTTTTTATATTTCTTTTTTCCTGAAATTTCTTGCCTTTTATAAGTGACATCTAGATACTACAATAGAAATAATGCCCTGACCTCGACGTCGCCAACGCTAGCAGTCTGATGAACAATAGATTCATCTTCATTTTCCACTTCTTCCCCTTCCTCTGGCCCAGATATATCAGCAGATGTGGCTGCATCTCTAGCGACTCCCATACCCATGGCCTCACCCAACTTCTGTAAGACGTCCTTATCATTCCAATACCTAGAAGTCAAACAATGCTTGCCCTAATCAGCAAAATTCAGATATGTTATATATGATTTAAATGAAGAGCGCCTAGAGCACATGCACTTTTAAGTCTGAATTGAAGCTTCAATCTAGCTCTACGAGAGAGCATTAAATAAAAAGAAAGGTGGTCAATGGGGTAACATGATGCCAAAGTACTAATTTCTCGCATACGATAAGAACTAATTAACAACCTCATCATTGCAGCTGGACCACCAGTTTCTATCTCCTCCAGAATAGGCTTTAATGACGGATCATCCTTCAACCGTGCCATTCTTTCTTCCAACTGTTCTTTCTGTGCTGGATTACTCAAACTTTCAAGCATAGAAGACATGGATGGATCCTGTGTCAAGGGAGAGGCTAATTGAGGTCAAGAACTCGACCAATATATCAAGAATAGTACAAAGAAGTTTCAAGCTAAACTATAAATTACCTGCATCAAGGCGCTGCCAAGACGCTCTGCCATGGTCATAAACTGAGGGTTTTGCATAACCTGTTGCATGGTAGCAAAATATTGCTGTTGATCAAACTGGGGAATTCCAGCATCAGGTGTGGCACCCGGGAAAGTCTGTTGCAGCTGTTCTGCCATTTGGTTAAATGTAGGATCTTTTGCAATCTGTTCAGCTAATTCCTTAATGCTTGGATCCTGACAGGAAAAGACGAGAAATGACAAGAGTTGTGAGATCATCTGTAAACAAATAATATCAGAGTTCAAATCAAAGCATTTATATCAAGAATATTTACTGCACCATTTACAAAGCCCATCGAACTATCATTCTAAACATCACACTATATAAGAGACATAAGAAGTCGTTTATTCATTTGTCTGAGTTCAAATATCACGTAAGGAATAAAATGCACAGTCACTGCCAGTTCAGCCATACATATCGTGAACAGGACTCTAAAGCCTTACAAGTTTGTAAACCAGACTGCCAATTCCAACTTACTCGACGCAGAAAGGAAATCAGTCATGTATATTATATATGGGCGCATAAATTAAGTAAAGATGTAGCAAGGCGAACAGTCATGTATCCCATACACGGAAGCATAAATCTAGTAACAGTTTCAAACAACTAGTTATCTAAATTTTATGGCATTAAAGGATCAAGACGTCCCAATTGACTGATGGAAAAGTGAATTTACATTAAGAAGGCCAGTCATTGCTGAGAAATCAAAAGGGTTAGCTTGAAACCCAGCTCCAAGGAGAGGGGAAGTTCTTTCTTGACCAACATTAGTTTCTACAGAAGATGACTCGGTCTTGGCATCAGTCTTTTCAGATGAACCTGTAGTACATACGCAAAAATTATTTAGACACAGAATTAACAAATACAACATGCGTCGAAAAAGTACTTGAAAATACTGTAATTTGCCCAAAATGATGTTCATAAGCATCATATAATAAATTAGCAACACTGCCAGCTTCCAGATAACACCAGAAATCACCAATTCAGCATGTTTCTTAATCTGGCCCAACTAAATCACTGTTAGCTCTAACCAACCTCAGTTCTGAACACGACCAAAAAAAACAAACAAACCGCATCACAAAGTCCCTAAAAATGTTGAATTACTGTCAATCATCAGAACTCACATAACCTGCTAAATCCTCAATCGACACCAAGTCAACAACTCCAAACTCACTCAATCTGCAGATCCTTAACAAAACTCGAACACAAAACCTAAAGCATAAAAAACAATCCCCAAACTCGATCTGAAGTCAAAATCACACTACACACAAACAACATTCAACTACTCAAACATTACCAAAAACAAAACAAAAAAATATAATCACACTACCTGCCGGAGCCTCCTTCTGCGAGTTCGAAGCCATTACCTAAACACCAAAAAATCACAAATCTCAAATAAAAAATACAAACTCAACGACAAGAACAATAATCAACTATTCATTGTTCAATCAAAAGCTGCAGATCGGAAGATTGAAATTAATTAGTAAAAAAAATATCGAACCTCGGAGAAGAAGAAGAAGATAAGGATACGATGATGATGATGATGATGATGATGATGATGATGATCGGATTAGAGAGCGCCGACGAAGAGGATGAATTTTTAGACCCTTTTATGTAGTTTGGCGAAACGTTGGGGGTTGATACATGATTAATGTAAAATTAAATTAGGATTTATTACCGAAAGTAATGGGTTTCACTAAAATTTGATATTATCCGAACACATTTATTAAAATATTTTTTATCACTCATTAATACAAAACCTTCCATTCAAAATTAATTCCTGATAAAATATTGATAATTTGTTCAAAAAATATTATAAAAAATAACCAAAATTTAAAAACATTCAAAATTTCAAAAAATAAATATTAAAAAAGTTATTCATTTAATTTTAATTTTAATAAAATAAAAATGATTTTTAAATATTTTTATTTTAATCAATTTAATTTTTTAAAACTTTATCAAAATTTTGAATAAATTTATTTAAAATATAAAAAATGACTACATAATACTTGTTTTGATGGATTTGTTCATAAAATTTTGAATTTTTTTGATTTTCTTAGTTCTTTTT
>JAWWMW010001489.1:75003-97970 GCA_035048345.1 Echeveria elegans
TTTATTTATAAAAAGTGATACTCAATGGTTGGATTTTGCTTGTTTGGTTTATGAAGTTTTGAATTTTTTCGAATTTGCTCGCTATTTTTTTTATTTTTTTAAATCGGATATTTGGTTGAAGGTGGCGATAACAAAAACTTTGATGAACTTCAGGTGTTTAAATCAAAATTTTCTTACTAGGGGTGTTTAAGTCCAAATTCGGCGTATAGAGGGTGTTTAAAACTAATTTTCTCTAAAAAGTATAAAAAGATCATGTTCATTCATTTGATTCATCCTACGTCCTAGATTAGATCATAATATTAAATGATATTTAAATTAAAAAGGACAAATATGGAAACATACAGTATTTGAATTAATAATATTATATTCTACATTAATGCCTATATCTTGCTCCTATATCTTGCTCGACATTTTTAATAAATATTCTCCTCATTATCACAGTAAAAAAATCATGTTTGAAGAAATAACATAATGCTGATCAGAAAGAGATGAGTCATGAAATTCATGTACCTTGTTTGATATACATAATTCATGAATCTGGTTTACTTTTTCATGTACAAATTTTTTTGTCCCATATTTGAGTTTTATAATCATTTTTAATTCAGATCGAAATGTCTGAAATACCCTCAACCGTTGAATAATCATTTTTTATTCTGATTAAATGGATATTAATTGAATAATCACAACCATTGATCTCATCAGAATATATGACTAGGATCTCTTAATACTTTATATAATTACACCACTTTTTACCAACTTCTTTTTACCAAGCTAGTTCTGTGCTCTTAAAATTTCATGTCTGTGGCAGGAGTACTTCATTAGCTAATGAGACTCTTCCACAGATAAATAATATAACTATGAAATGCAGTTTTCAAATGTGATTTCAATCAACAATGTGATTTATCTAACAGGTTGTTCCGAGAGAAGGGATGCCAATTCCAAAGGATGGAGTTACCTCTTGCAAAGAATGAGGTTGCCTTTTGCAAACATAGCGTCATCTGGGGCAAAGGCAGTTGAGATTCTTGTGTTAATTCTGGTGATTGGTGATATATGGAAGGAATAGAAGATGATGAATGTGCATGCAATACTTGTACTCGGACAAGATCCTTTCACCTTCTTCTAACTGGAACTGGAAGATTAAAACCAGACAAGAGTCAAAAAAAACAAAAACTTAACTTACAGAAAGAACACTTTAAACCAAGGCAACAATAATCTTACAGGATCACTCTCGTAGATGAGTTCATAACTAGTAGGTGAAAAAGCATTTCAACATACAGTTTTCCTTTGCCAACGACTTGCACTGCCAACCCCAAAGTCCACTGAGTTGCACACAGGCAAGACGAGAACATCAGTAAAAACAGTCCAAATCAATAAACAAAATCAAAGCAGGCAGTGACTTGAATCCGCTACGGCTAACTCATTCTTCCAGTTTCAAGTACTGTATAATCATAGCACAGTTTAAAGCATCAAAACCAAAAAAATCCCCAAATAAAATTAGGGTTACTAAAAGCTCAACTGCGCATTTCACGTTAATCAAACACCAAATGTACCTCTCAATATCAGCACAGCACTCATTCTTCTTCCGCCTGGCCTAGTTATCCTGCATTCAACATCAACATACACTGATCAATCCAATCATCACTTCACAACTCACAATCATAATTACACAGCTTACATAAATATCACAAAAAATTTGGTAAAAAAAAAACTCACCGTCACCGGCCGACGAGACTTTCCGGCGATCGGTGAAGCACAAGCCAGCAGCAGTACACTCAGCAGAACACAGGATACAATCTCTCTCATCTCCGGATTTCGTCGCCGATCCAAACACGAAGAATTACCAAAAAGTTCCAAACCTTACGCGTAAAACGACATCGTTTCGGTCTCGATATACAGCAAAACGAAGATGTGTAACGTCGTTTTGACGATTGCTGAGAATATCTGAAAGCCGAAGAAAGGGAGAAAACCAGAAGAATACGACGATGAGGAGCGAGAGAGGGAGAGATCGGAGAATGGCGGAATTCGTAGACCTCGAAAACCTAGACGGAGTACGAATGCCATGGAACGTAATTCCAGGAACAAAGCAAGAATCGACCAACTGCGAAGTCCCAGTCTCGGCAATCTACACACCGTTGAAACCAATTACACACGTACCAGTCGTGCCCTACGCCGCTCTCCGATGCCGTACATGCCGATCGGTGTTAAATCCGTTCTGTACAGTCGATTTCATGGCGAAGATCTGGAGTTGTCCGTTTTGTTTTCAGCGGAATACTTTTCCGCATCATTATTCATCGATTTCAGATGAGAATCTGCCGGCGGAACTCTTTCCGCAGTATACGACTATCGAGTATGAAGCGCCGAATGAGAAGTCGGTGGTCCCGCCGGTGTTTTTCTTTGTGGTGGATACTTGTATAATTGAGGAGGAGATGGGGTATTTGAAGTCGGCTTTATCTCAAGCGGTTGATCTGTTGCCTGATAATTCATTAGTAGGGTTGATTACGTTTGGGACGTATGTAAGTGTACATGAGTTAGGGTTCGGTCAGATTCCAAAGAGTTATGTGTTTAGAGGGAGTAAGGAGGTGAGTAAAGAGCAATTGTTGGAGCAGATGAATTTTTTCTCTAAGAAGCCGAAACCCCCTACTGGTGTCATTGCTGGCGCTAGGGATGGGCTTTCTGCTGAAAGTATTTCTAGGTTTCTGCTGCCTGCTTCGGAATGTGAATTTGCGATGAATTCAGTATGTTTGGTCTTTTTTATTGCTTAAATTATACTGGATTTGTATTTGCTTCTAGAATTTTTGTCAAGTGAAGGTTGAAATTACTTTGACCGTAGGTGCTCGAGGATTTGCAAAAAGATCCTTGGCCTGTGCCCAGTGATGTTCGGGCAACAAGGTGCACAAGTACAGCTCTGGGTGTGGCGGCTAGTCTGCTGGGAGCATGCGTTCCTGGATCTGGAGCAAGAATCATGGCATTTGTTGGTGGACCATCAACTGAAGGACCTGGTGCTGTGAGTGCGGACCAACTTATTAGAATTTGCATATTAGGAATATATCATAGTTAATGTTGACATATTGTCTTCGTAGTTAACCTACTGGTTAATGACTTTAAATGAAGAAGGATAATGATGGAGAGTAGAATTGGGAACAAAATTATAATACATGATTGAGTTCTTTTTGAATATTTTCCTTTATGATGCAATCACATGATTCATAGAATTCTAATATCTGAAGTTCAATTTTATAGTACGTGTACCAGACCTCTGTATAATTTTGTGTGCATCTTTAGCTGTAATGTGATTGGCAGATTTGTTGTTGATCACATCACAAAAATGTCATCTTCATCTACATTTGCATTAAATTGCTTTAAACTTTCCCTTTAAAGAACATCCTTTTCTTGTTGAAGTTAAAGAACAAGTAAAGGGTTAACTTGTATAATGTTGATGTTGCATGCCACTCAACATAATATACACATCAGCAGGCAATATGTCATAGTCTTAATTTGTGTTGAAGTAGATTGTAACCACAGCATTGTGAAATTTGGATCTTTTGGTCGATGAACTCTCGTCTTCATGGATATCAACTTTCTCTTCGTTGACATAAGAATGAAGTTATATGTGTTACCTCTTGAGAGCCAGTTCGATTCGGTTACTTAGGAAAACTAAACCCATATATGCACCATAATCTCATGTATCATGCAGATTTTGATCAAGATAGCCACTATCACATTTTCTCATTAATTTCACCATCCCGTCGTTCAGATTGTTTCAAAAAACTTGACTGAACCCATTCGGTCACACAAAGATTTGGATAAAGATTCTGCACCGTTGTTTCACAAAGCCATGAAGTTTTACGAGGGACTGTCAAAGCAGCTTGTTAATCAAGGGCATGTTCTGGATGTTTTTGCATGTGCACTTGACCAGGCAAGTATTGAAATTTAAATCTATTCAAGGTTCAAGCGTCTACTGCCCTTATATTTAACTTGTGAATGTTATTTAATCTAATGGTGTGTATATTTGTTCCGTTTTCTCCTTTGTACAGGTGGGTATTGCAGAGCTTAAGGTCGCGGTTGAAAAAACTGGGGGGCTGGTTGTGCTTGCTGAAAGTTTTGGTCATTCGGTTTTCAAAGATTCTATTAAAAGAGTGTTCCAATCCGGAGAGCATGATCTTGGTCTTGCGATGAAGTAAGGGCATGTTATATGAATCAGCTAGATATTTTGATATGTTTCCTCTAATTTCTTATCCTAAGAACTAGGAATGTGGGCTCAATTATTGTTTTTGATTTCGGAACCCTCATTACCTTTTTGTAATGTCCTTGCAGTGGTATATTTGAGATAAACTGCTCCAAGGATATTAAAGTCCATGGTATTATAGGTCCTTGTGCATCTCTTGAAAAGGTAAAGTGTCAATGAGTCATATCATCTGTTTTGTGCATTTATTTGAGGATATTAAGGCCGTTTAAATAAATAATGCGCAGAAAGGGCCGCTGAGTTCTGAGACGGTTATTGGTCAAGGAGGCACATCAGCGTGGAAAATGTGTGGCCTTGACCAAGCTACATCGTTATGCGTGATTTTTGATATTGCGAAAAAAGAGAGCCCGGATGCTATCAATCATTCGTCAAATAACCAGTTTTACTTCCAGTTTCTTACATAGTATGTCCTTTTTTTCTTCTTCTTTTTAAAATATAAATATCACTGTTTTTCTTAATCTTGTATGGATATCATTTGGTAATGTTAGATGGAGTTTTGTTACCATACATCTGATGAATTTTCTTTCAGCTATCAACATCCCAATGGGCTAATGCGTCTCCGCTCGACAACCCTTTCAAGAAGATGGGTTGCTGGACCTGGTAGTGTGCAAGTAAGTTCGCTGCCGACATATTCTACATCATTACCATTTCTTCATACCATGTTCATAGTGACACATGTAACTGAAATGCATCACCCCAGGAAAGGGTGAAAATTAACTGGACGAGGACCTGAGATTCTTTACGGTTAAGAATATCGGGTCTGTTATCCCAAACTTTGGCTTTATGCTTCAAAATGGAGAGTATTGGTTCATTTTTTAATATTTTGAGGCATGACCTTTGTTTTCCTTCTAGAACCTTTAAGCAACATTTAAGAAGTTGTGTATGGCTGTATGCATTTACATCCTCCCCAATTGGCTGCTTTTACTATTAATCTCAGTTGCACAATAACGTCCGCATTGGACTTTGTTGTGATAAAAGGAACTCTATGATCTCCTTATTATTTTGTTTCATTGCTTCATTCAAGGACTTAACTGCTGGATTTGATCAAGAAGCAGCTGCTGTGGTGATGGCACGTCTAGTTTCTTTTAAAATGGAAATTGAGGTAAATGAACGAATCAGTGATTTAGCCTTACTTTAAAATGTTTTATCACCGCTTCACCGTTTTGCAAGCACCTGCTCAGCTACTTATTGATCACACCTCGACTAGCTTTATTTCTTTCACAACTTTTACTGGTTAAGCAAGGCTAAATGCATGTTTAGTTCGCTTATGTTTTGACTTTGCTCTTTCTTATAGGCTGAATTTGATCCTATTAGGTGGCTTGACAAATCACTGATTCGGATGTGTTCTCGTTTTGGGGATTATCAGAAGGAAAACCCATCCACATTTAGCTTGTCCCCTCGTCTTTCAATATTTCCACAATTCATGTTCCATTTGCGGCGCTCCCAATTTGTCCAGGTACATGGTTTATGAATTTCCACCTTTTCATTGGATTGTAAGTACTTTTGGTTTCTAAACACTGAGTCTTACTGCAGGTTTTCAACAACAGCCCTGATGAGACAGCGTATTTTAGAATGATTTTGAATAGGGAAAATGTAGCCAATTGTGTTGTGATGATACAACCTTCGCTCATTTCCTACTCGTTTCAGTCGGGTCCCGAACCAGTTCTTCTTGATGTAGCTACTATTGCTACGGACAAGATTCTACTTTTGGATTCATACTTCACTGTAGTAGTATTTCATGGCTCAACTATCGCTCAGTGGAGGAAAGCTGGATATCAAGTTAAACCTGAACATGAGGTTAGATATCCTTTTTGTATGAGTATGATGGTCAAACAATCTTGTCATGATAAATTTTGGTTGCTGCAGTTCACCATCGTGCATCAGTTTTTTTTCATAGTACACTTACCTAATCAGTTCGGGCGTTATGGATAGGTTCGTGTAGGATGGTGGTGCCTATGTGTATAAGAGAGTTTAATGATCACAGCCCATTTTCGGGTTATCTCAGTGCCTAGGAAGTAGCCGACTGCTATATAGGAAAATATAAAGATGCAAACTTCTCTCATCATACAGGGTGCAACACCCCATATGATGCTTATACCAGTTTAAAAGCCATGTAGCTCCTTACTGTACATGTTCGTGAACAGATATGAGGTGTTCGACAAAAAAATAATAAATCATGTTCAGTCTGTTTTATTTTTTGAAATGCATGCAGGCATTTGCTCAGCTGTTAAAAGCCCCTCAAGATGATGCAGATGCAATCATAAAGGAAAGATTTCCAGTGCCGAGATTAGTGGTTTGTGATCAATATGGCTCACAGGTAAAACTTGCATTTTTTCATGATTGCGATTAATGTAGAAAATATGAGGCTCGGTGTTGGTTTTTACTGTATGGCTTTGTCATTTGCAGGCTAGGTTTCTGTTGGCCAAGTTGAACCCATCAGCCACTTACAGTTCGGATTCTCCATATCCTGGTGGGGATATCATTTTCACAGATGACGTGAGTTTCGAGGTGTTCCTAGATCATCTTCAGAGATTGGCAGTTCAATAAATTAGTGTATTTTTAGCGCATCCAGTTTTGTACAATGTATGGGGGTTTGTTTTGACTGGACCATATTTTTACAAGGTGCCTAGTATAGTAGAGAGCAGAGCAATGAGCTATATTTATTTAAACAGGACGGACACAACAACATTCATGCATTGCAGCAACTTGCAGAGACTGCGATATGACCCATTGTGTGTGGGATATGAATGCGTGAGTTATCCATTACTACTTGACAATTAAGATTATTCTCAAAACTGATCTTAAGCCACTTCTCTATGGGTGCTAGAGGAAGTACTAAACCTCAAGCTTTCTAGAGGTGCATATGCTCTTATGAGATCTTAAACTTTTAAAAAATATATATATATTGAATTTCTTCCATAAAAAAACGCTATTTAATTTAATTACTATTTAATTGAGGTTCGCTTTTCACCCCCAAACCTTAGAAATTCAAACATCATCATCCGTCTTACAATTCGCTCGTCTCGGTCGGTGTGCTGTGAACAAACATGGCTGCTCAATCCGCTGTCACTGATCAGGTACTAAACCCCCAATCCAACTCTCCATTTACTCCCACTTCGTTTTAATCTTTGCAACCAATTTTCGCCGCAATTTGTTAAGACTCGGATTTCGAATTCACTGCTTGTTGCTGCTGTTTTTCTTTTCTGTTCTGATTTGTTGCAAGGTTTGTGAATTGGATTGAATAAACCGATAATTATTACTAAGTGCAAAAAAAGTTGGGATTTTGATTTACATCAGCTGTTTGATTTGAGTAGGGTTCAGAATTTTGATTTGCTGAATTCAGCAGCTGCATTGTTAATTGCATATGAATGCAAGTGATATGTAGTGTGAATGGATTTAAGCAAAGATGTTGATTTTGCGCGTCTAGAAATACATGTTCACTATCTTATGAAGTTTAATGTACGACAAGGTTCTGGTGGAGAAAAGGGGATTTGGAAGAGTTCTGGTTATGAACAGGCCTAAGCAGCTGAATGCTCTGTCGTTTGAAATGGTAATATATTATTTAATTAAAACTTTTGTATTTATTTTTGTTCCAACTCGTAATTAATAGCTGCCTGGCCTCGATAGTATTTGATATCTTTACGATCAGAGATTATGTTTATCTGTGTGAAGGTTTCGAGAGCGTTGGAGCTTTTTCTTGCCTATGAGCGAGACGATGGGGTGAAGTTTGTTATTGTTAAGGTAATTCCTCGAGCGATGTGGCCGCTTTAACACCTACGATTATTTTGTTGTAGCTGTAAAGATTGTGATACTTATGAAATAATTATGACCGATATACTGGAGTACTCTCTAACGATTATAATTTTAATTAATTTTAATGAAGCACTATCTGGGAATAGACTACTGAAATTTTGTCTTCTTAGCATATGTAATTTGTTATAAGCTTATCAAGTTAAATTGACGGTTGAACTGATGTAGGGAAAGGGAAGAGCATTTTGTGCTGGAGGAGATGTTGCAGCTGTTGTTCGCCATATTCATGAAGGTACGCGAACAGCTAGTGTTTTAGCGCTTTAGCTTCCCGGCCATTAACTTATTTGTGATGCTCTTACTCAAACATTATTTTCCTTTCATATGTGAGATTTTGGGATTATATGTCTCCATCTGCTTTTCGTCGTTATTTTTCATAAAAAAGTGTTAAACATGGTGCAGTCGATGCTTGTTATGATATCGATAACTTGCTGCTGTATTTTGGGAGATTATACCTTAAACATGTTTTAGCACACTATTTGTAAACATGATGAAAATTCTGAATTCCTTTTAAAGATAAGTTTCTCATCACGCTCATCAGGAAATTGGCAGCATGGTGCCATATATTTCGCTACCGAATTTACCTTAAACTACATTTTGGCAACATATAGTAAGCCCCAGGTACGTTTGAAAAACTTCTGCTAGATATCCTTCTATGGGCAACATAAGTACTGTGTTTTTTTATATTAGCGAAACTAATTGTTGTGAGCGCTATATGTTTGAAGATCTCGATTCTTGATGGAATTGTCATGGGAGGTGGTGCAGGCCTTTCAGTGCATGGTAAATTCCGAGTCGCAACAGAAAACACTGTAAGTTGTATTTCCTCGGACTCATTCTCTTGTTTAGGCATTATATGCAAAATTTTGTGCGTCCTTGACGTGTGCTATATTTCATTTGCATTGCATTTTGATTGTAAGATAGACAACACTCATCAATTTTATGAGGTGAGTTCACTGCATGCAGCTATTTGCAATGCCAGAAACTGCATTGGGACTTTTTCCAGACATAGGAGCTTCATTTTTCTTGTCAAGACTCCCAGGATTCTTAGGTTTGTTCTTTGATTTGTTATTCTGATCGATGTTTATTTTCAGTTAACCATTGTTTTCCCCCTTCTATTGAGTTTGTATTTCCCGAAATTGCTTTTCTTTTATTTTTTTGCATTTTCAGTCATAGCTCATAATGTGGTTTGGTAGCTATAGAAGAAAAATAGAAATAATAGTAGGTCACATTCATTTCATTCCCAAAAGAATCTGAGCACAGATGTGTGTCGGACACACACAAAAAAAGTAAAATTCGTTTATGTTTCCACTTCCATGTGAGAGAGCCTTCTTATTTGGTCTTTTTGCTGGTTTTCTATCTTGTAGGGGAATATCTTGGGCTTACAGGTGCCAGGTTGGATGGCGCAGAAATGCGTGCATCTGGACTCGCGACTCACTATGTACCATCTCAAGTATGCTTCCGTAGAGTTATTTTAATATCTATAATGCTTTACCTTTACCTTTGTTAGTTTTATCGCATCCTGCTTTATGTAACTGTCGTTGTCTAATGTCAATGAGTGACAGAAATTATCATTGTTAGAAGAAGACCTATTTAAGGTAGATTCCGGTGATGCTGCGGTTATTTCTGAACTTATCAACAAATACTCTGAACAGCCACGTGTCAAACAGCAAAGTGCTCTTCTCAGGTTAGGCTTCAGTGGCCGACTGGCTGTATGTTGTTGTTGGCTGGTTTTACAATTATTTTATAAACATTATGATGGCTTTGAAATTGACTGTAAATCAGTGGCTTAGCATTTTGACCTTAGAATGACGTCGGCATCGAATCTAGTTGGGCATAAATACATGTTCAACAAAAATAAAAACACCAGAATAATTGAAGACCTGGTAAATAGTGACTCATTGTATCTACAGGTTGGAGACTATTGATAAATGCTTTTCTCGAAGAACTGTTGAAGAAATAATCTCTGCTCTCGTAAGTATGGCAGAAAAAAGCATAATGCACTTACTGTTCAACTTTTCTTGGTTATAGTATTATAGCATTGTGTTTGTAGGAAACGGAGGCTGCAAAAAAGCCAGATGACTTTATCAATACAACTCTGCATACATTGAAGAAGGCATCACCAACAAGCCTTAAGATTACACTGAGATCGGTATGGTAGTAGAATTGCAATGATGCAGTAGAAATTGCTGTGTCAAAATTTTCATGGTTAAAACACAACTGCTTCAGTGAATACTCAAATTTATATCACTGTGCCAGTTACATCTTTGTCCAAAGATATCGGAACAACTTTTTTTTTGATGGTGGATATCGGAACAACTTTGTGCTGTATAAGAATGCATAAGTTTTATGAAAATCAGATTCAGAAAGGAAGGCTAGAAGGAGTAGGAAAGTGCCTGAGCCGCGAATACAGAATGGTATGCCATGTAATGCTAGGCCACGTCAGCAAGGATTTTCTTGAGGTTCGCAACTTCATCCGGTAGTAACATCATGGGCCATAGCCTCAAGATATCAGTCTCACACTCTGTCTGACTTAAAATGCAGGGTTGCAGAGCCATACTTATCGACAAGGATAGGAACCCAAAGGTTTGTTCACAGTATACTCACTTAGGAGCTTTATTCGGTATAGATTTGTCTAACATGCTTCTTTTATTCAGTGGTCACCGTCTAAACTGGAGTTGGTCACTGACGATATGGTTGAAAAGTATTTCACAAAAGTACCTGAGCTAAAATGGGAAGATCTGAACCTGCCTGTCAGACCACAAATTCCGTCCTACTCCATCTCAAAGCTCTGAGTGGGGAATCCTCCGCAGAAATGGCCATATACCATATTTGGTTTCATGTCAAATAGTTGATGATTTGAACATATAAACAATAAGCCCTTGATGAGGGCAGGCTAAACGAGAATACATTGGGTATCAAAAGCTGTGTAATAGATACTGTCAGTGGCTATGAAGCTAACTCTTTATCATAAAGTGTCAGCGTCAGTTTGGTACTTGATAAAATGCAGCTGTAGATATTTGACAGGGAATACATGGAGTCTCAATATTTGAAGTTTGAACCTGCTCATCCTCTTCTTCAACCTTTTAAAGCTTCACATGTGTGAAGCCGAAAGTGAAGAGTTCTTTACAGAAATGAAGATACATGCCATTAGCTAGAACTTCCTGGAGCCGAACAGATCTTAATTCTGAACTTTACAAAATGATATCCCTCAAACTAGGTACTTAACCACAATTTGGTAAGAGATGAAAGAAACAACATGATCTCATCGGCAACTCCACATTTCTTTTCAAGACCTATCAAATATATTCTTCCAGGAGTATATATGTATGATATAACAGAGAGTACAAGGCCTGAAGGATTCTAAATGCACAACATGGAGATTATTCCTTAAAGGAGAAAGAATTGCCTCTTCCGCTTGGAAAAATACCGAAAGAGAATCCACGGCCCAAAAATCAAACAGCTCAAGAATTGGATCAGATGGAAAAAAGAAAGTCTCTCATGACAAAAACAGAGCTTCCAGATAATCATCTACATACGCTAAACACGGCCAATGGTCAGTTCTGATACGTACCAGGGTTGATAAATTGCTTACTTCCATTTGAAAAAGTAGATGGAACCGAGGTGGAAGGAAAATCAAGATGAATATGCAACCCATGCTTCTTGAAGTCATATTCATGCGATTGTCCATCTCATCGTCATCTTCAGTGTACTTCAGCTGTAGCACTCCTTTGTCAAAATAAGTAAGTGCCCTAGCATCATTAGCAGAGACGGAGGGCTCCTCCATCCATACTATGTTCTCTATAATACCACGGTCTCGAACAATTTCCACAAGGGGATCTCCAGCAACAGTGACAACAAAGGGCGCTAAATGGCGTTCGGTGGCTTGGATGACGGATGCTGCAGGAGCATCAAGAAGCTTCACAGATCTGGTTCCATTGATTGCTGCAGCACCTTTACCTCCTTTTAAAGGAAATGTTTCTCTTCCAGTATTGGAAGATGCGTCACATGCCTCCCATAGAGCATTAAACAGACGTGAGTAATAGTTGGGTCTCTCATCCTCCGAGATAGTTGTGGGTGCAATTGCTTTAAGAAACATATCTTCGATTCCAACTGTCACACCTTGTAACTGCCCTTTGATAATTTGGCTGTTCTCTGCATTAGTTTCAATATGTACATTTACTAAGCCTGGAGTAGGTTCTCTAGGCTCTAATACAATGGAAATTGGTGCCCTAAAGCTTTCATCTGCTTCATCAATAGCATCTGCTGAGATTATTGCCAAAGAATCTTGAACCTGAGGAGGGTGAAAACTTTTGGAAGGTTCCCCGAGAAGAAAAGGTATCCGACGAGATGGAATAGATCCGTATGGTGCAGAGGATGAAAATTTTAGAAGGGTAGCAAATAGGGCAGGAACTGCATCAGCTCCCTCTGATTCTGTGGACGAGGAGTTCATATCCCATACCCGACTAAAGGGCTCAGCCTGGAATCTAAAACTGCACTGAACACTAATTTTCAGGCCTGGCATGTGTCTGAAATCAGGGATACAAGAGAAATGTATTCTTAACGTCGTCAATATCTCAGCAATTTTGGAGTCCATTACCCGTAATGGTTGTGAGGGTTGATTGATTTCACCATGTTCCGTGATTAGATTTGCACTGTCATCATGATTTTCCTCGTTTTCCAAAACGGGCTCTGAATTCCCCATGTCCTCAAGATGCTCAGTTTGTCTACCCATGTCACTCAAACCTAGTAATGACAAGGACCAGGAATGTGTCACAAGGAGCGGAACCAACCTTTCAAGATGAATGTAGGATGAGATGCTCCTTGACTTATTTGGATCATGAGACACCCTTGGAGATTGAGCAAAATGAGAGGATGGAGAAATCCCAGTAAGCTGTTCTCCAGAATTCAAAATAAACCTGAGCTTTTTACCAGGTATGCAAACCAGCATTCTCAAGCAGATCCTACATAATAAAAATATTGATAAGCAAGGCGAGAGAATGGATCACCTGAAGGGAGTTTCCCCCCACCAATATAAGTTACTGATTGAAAGCTGGAAAACAAACAGTTCCTTTACCTTGCATTATCGCGAACCTCCAGATCAGGAAAATAAAGGCACATGAAAGCGAGAAGGCGACTTAAGCAAACAAACAATCTCGAGCTATGGTGGTGCTTTAACAAGGTTCGGCAGATAGTAAGTACTTTACTTCCCTGAGACCAAGACCTTAATCCCATCCCAGGCCCGTGCTTCTTTGTAACTGCTATTATAAACTTCATGAGAAGCTCCAACAATGCTCGAGGAGGGACGGCATCTTTCTCAGCAATTCTGTCAAATATTGGGAAGTAAGAAACTAGTCTGCTATCAACCTTCAACCGTGGTAGAAAATGCTGGTTAAACATCTGCAGAAGGCGCTCTCCCAGTAAGCGATGCTTATGGCAGACTAGCAAACGATCAACAAATGCAAGGACCACAGGAACCAATCTCCGGAATTCAAGTGTCAAATCTATAAGTCTCATCTGAAATAAAGAGGTCAAGCTATTAGCAATTAGATAGTGGCATCTGGCATGTACAGATCCCATTCATCCAGCAGTATGCTCTGGAGTGGTAATGATAGCAGGTAGACGAGCCATTTCCACATACACACAAAAAGGACCAATACATGCTACATTTTAATCACAATTTGATTATCCCAAATTGCCATTTTCACATACCCATAAAGGGTTTATCAGGGCTGAGGCCGACACCCTTGTTCCGTAGTCTATGCAATTCTACCAACACCGATCAAATTGTAACCAAATAGCAGATGACAGAGCCCCATGTTAATACTATGATTTCACTCGTTATCAAACAGTTCGGACAGGACATATCTTTGTATTAAACAGATTGCATTCTGGATAGTTTTTCCCTTAAGTGTTATGAAATAAAAAAGCCCTACTACAATAACATTAAGAAACATAAAAGGAACATGTAGCATGTACCTGCAGTCTAAGGAAAATTTTGGATTCTAGCATAGTTTTGGCAGAAGAAGAATCGGTGACAGAATGAGACGATGCTCCTAACATAAACCTATGAAAGCTTCGGAATGCTACAGCTGTTTCTGAGCTCCATGGGGGCAGCCATTTGAATGCAGATACAGACACCAAGCCATCCTCGAATAGCTTCACCATATGTGATTCAGAATCGGCTACTAGGCCATCATCTGGTGAACCCTGCCCCCTATTCTGCTCGGAGTTCAAAAGGGTTAATCTCCAAGAGCACAATGCAAGTAGGTCCATTTTTAATGCTTTGAGGGCAAGGGGGTCGAAAACGCCCGGGCAGGCTTTCGGACCTAATTCAAGAACAGCTTTCCGATTTCCAAAAAGTTTGAAAGATTTCAACTCTGCGAAACCCAGCAGCCAATGTAGTGCAAGCAGGCGGAAAAATAAATAATGATTTCCAGCCTTTGATACCAAAATAAGGCGGTTAACAATCTCACCCTCTTGCCCGTCAAACGAATCAGGAGCGTGCAAATACATCATGAGAACCATATGACAAAGCATCGGATCATAAGAGTACATCATACCAACAAACTGCACTTTCAACATTGAGAACTGTAACTCCAACGCCAATGCAATTGGCATAATTATAGCCATAAATTCCACCATCCCACTAGGCGTAAGAATATGCGGAGACTCAAGTAAAAAAGCCATCGCTCGCCTCAACTCCTTCAACCCTGTAGCGGTAATATCCTTCGTCCCACCAGCTCCCATTTCCTCGTCAATCATCCAACAAGGAACATTAAACGGAAACAAAGGAACAGAAGTACTCAGTACAGACACATTCAACTTCCCAACAACAACATTATGTATAACCAAACCAAAAAGCAGCAAATACGCCTGTGCAGCATGAGTCCTCTCACTCTGACACGTACTCCACAAATGTCCCGCAATCTCCGATAACAATCCAGGATTTGCTCTCTCCAACTCCCTCAAACACTCACATCCCAACGCCCGAGTCTGTCTATCCAAACCATAATTTGGCCTATTCACAACAGTCAACAACAACTCCACCAAACTCTCCACCAATGTCAAATAATCTCTACACTCACACTCACCATAACTGATCAATATCGAAGTCACTGAACTCATCATCTGCTCCTTCACAGCCAAATTCATTGAAACACCATCTACCGGAGCCTGCAGCACACCACGCAGCGTTTCGATCAACTTCTTTAACAACACCGGCTCGTCAACACGATTACCATCATCCACTTCCTTCAACTCCTCCTCTTCAGATGATGACGCCATCATCAATTCGGTACAATAGTCTTCCAAAAACACGATTATCTGCAGCTTGACCGGTAGGTACTCGCGCTTCATCAAAGCGGTTAAAGCGAGATCGAGTAAGTTAATCGGCGAGAGGTGTGACGAATCAGTCCATCTTTGTCGCCGAGCTCCACCGCTTTGGAAATCGTCGATTAGAGTCTCCCATTCCTGCGGCGTCAGATGCCGCAGCTTGTCGGTCATGGATTTCGAGTTATGCTGATGAATCAGGATTCGGCGAAGTCACCTTCGGGGATGCGATTTAGCGCGATAACGTCAGCGAAGATGTGAGATCGGAGATGATCGTCGCGGCGACGAAGATAATGAAGATGGTCGCACACTCGATGCTTGGATTTCACATGTGTTTGGATGCGAGGATAGCCCTGCTCCCGTCCCAGTTAAGGAAACTTTTTTTTTTCTGTTCCCCTCGCTCTAGGAATGTTTTTAGGGAAAATTTGAAACGGATTTTTTTTTTTTGATTTTGTGTTTATTTTCCTTCAAAATCAAATGGATCACTTCATCTTCCTTTCAAAAGAATCTACATCCCTTCATTTTCTACTAAGACTCCGTTTGGTTGCGAGAAAATAGATGAGAAAAGGAAAATTTTGAGAGAAAATAAAATTATGTGTTTGGTTGTAAGGAAAAAATACAAAAAATAGGCAAATTGAGATTAAATTTTCCTTAAAACTTTCTCATGAAAAAATTGTTTTTCTTTTAAAAAAATTTTCTCACCTTTTTTCCGCAACCAAACGAAGCCTAACCAAATAAATATGTGGATTTTATATTTGTTGTCGTTGGAACCTTCTAAAAAGTAATTTTGTGTAATTTACTATCATTTTACTCCCAGTTTGCTTCTAAGAAAATATAGAGAAGAGAAGTAAAAGTAAATATTAGGAGAAAAAAATTCTCCTGATTACATTGATCTTTTCAATGTGTTTTTAATGGCGGGGTGTCACCAACATTTATTAATAAATTTGCTGAAGCTAAAATTCATAAACGACTTTTTACAAAAATGATGTATCTTCTATATAATAATAGAATAAACTTTGACCACCCCATTTAGCAACGAAATATCTATATTTAGAAATGAAATTTTCCTTGTTATCATCCTTAACCATATATACACCGACCAAAATTTAAAAGGCGTTGTTAAAACATATCACGTTGCTATAAAACCAAATATATTCACCCAAATTTTTTAAAAATACACATTCAAAATTAAAAATATAAACTTAAAATTTTAAAAAATTAAAAATTAAAAATTAAAGTGGAGGGAAACGATGGGATGTTTGAGAGGATTCGAAGGGAGACATGAGAAAAAAAATTAAATTTCTAAGAGATTTTTCGAAAGCGAGGCGAGAAACGTCAGTTCCTATCACATTCCGTCGGGACGACGAGTGGACCGCTAGTTTCATATAACTGAAAGGGACAATTGCAAATGAAAATAAACATACCATCTATCCATTCCATAACAAAATCTATCCGCCAAATCCTTCTGCGAGACAAAAGATAATTTTTGTCTCAAGATTTCTACAACAATTTTAGGTCAACAAAGAAATATTTTTAAATTAAAGAAAAAACTTTGAATTCTAAACTAAGTAATACTCTCCCCGGCAACGACGCCAGATTTGACAAAGTTAAAATTTGTCGGTGAGGTTGACGGTTGAGAACTTTAGACTTAAATGTTGCTCTCCCCGGCAACGACACCAAAAATTGACAAAACGCCGTTAAATGTTGCAAACTTAAATTTATAAACCTACTTAAGCACTAGCAAGCGGTAAGCAGGGCTGAACCCAAATGAAAGTAAACTAGATTATATATCTACTAATAACTAAATGGGTTTTTTAGAGGTTGTTTTAGAACACAAGTAAAGTAAATAACGAGTCTAACAAATCAGAGAGAATCAGTTCAGGGAATTGCTCATGCAACTAGTAATCATCAACTAATTATATAAATAATATTGAATTAAAACAGTTGTCCTCGCTAAAGTACAACCTACATATATTCGATAAAGTAATACACCACCTGTTCTAATCAGATAATCCCGCTAGAGACTTATCTTATTTATCTATTCATTCTACTATTAATAATCACTAAGTTCTCAAGTAGATATAACAATTATCAACCTAACATATCGCAATGCATCCACCACTATTTTTCGTTACTATGATAGATTTCTAATATCATGCAACAACATCAATTAAGTTTTATCGTTAGGCTACGCTAAATTGATAATTGAGACAACAATTAATACAAGAACAAGAATAATTCAACATCTATTATATAATAGAATAGGAATGAATGTCTCATCAAATATGTATTTCCAGTTTTGCTCATGTCATTCACAATAAATAACCAAACTGTAATTTTTCCCAATTAAAAATTAAAAATTAAATGACTGGGAGATCATCCTTTTTAGACTCATGACTCCGCTCTTCTGCTAAGAATCCTAGAAACACATTTATGTTGAATTTGCTTTCTCTGGCACGTGATATATTCAAGGTACGAGGAACTTCAACTTTTCTTGTTGTTTTTTCTTTTCTAGGACAGCTTCGCTTAACTTTCTTGTTTCGTTTAGTCCGAAGACTTCACTTAACTCAATTTTTTCTCTTTTTTCTCTCATATCTGACTGAATTGTTCGTTTGCAAGCTTTGCTCCTCGATATGATTTGTTTGTCCTTTTTTCTGTTTCTGAACCGCTTCAGTCATACCCTTCAGATAACAACTATGGAGCGCATCCTACTCTTTTCCATCATCGTCCTTTCAGCGCGAGGCAGGATGGGGGTCACCACCCATTTCCGATTACTTGAACTAGAGATAGGATCGCCTGTTTTTGTATCCCCCACTTGCTTTACACTGCAATTTGTGGAGCGTCAACCTCCACAAATTCAACATATTTTGTGCCTACTCAACTGAACATCCAAACGTTTGTCAAGATTCTTTAGGACAATTTCTATCAACTCCATATCATGTAATATCACAACTCAAAGGAACATGTGTCATCAAGTAACGAGTCATCACAATATTCAGGAATTCATACGAGCATAAATATATTAGAACATCATAAAATAGAGCATCTCTCAATAGATCAACAGTTGATCACAACGTGCATTTATAAGTGTGAATAGCTTAGAATTCTACAAAATAATTATAACTAAAAGGGGGTGTATGAAGAATTGTTGTGAACACAAGTAAATTAAATAACAGAGATTAACAATTCAAAGAACGTCAACTCGGGGAATTACAATGCAACTAATAATCATCAACTAAATATATAAAAACTAGTGAATTACAGCAGTTGTTCTTACTAAAGATACAACCTATGTACAATCGCTAAAGTGGTACACTTCCTATTCTAATCTGATACTCCCGCTAGAGATAAACTTACAAAAATGAAAGGTATATCGTACATCGCCATTTAGAGTCAAAATGACCCTGAAAAGCCGACGATGGAGATATAAACCTTATCGTATCTAATAGCTATGAGAACGCTAACAATATTATGCTTCCAGGCCTTTCATGGAATGAAATGAATAAGAAAATCGGTATCAAGGGCCCTTGACTAACCTAATAAAAACTAGAAATTTGGCTACTTTTGAACAAATATAGACCGATGCATTAGTCTTCCTCGTCTTGATCATAATAGATATTATTTCCGGCTGAGTTTTGAAATGAACTTTGATTTGGGACCTTCCCGAAAACCTATGTACGTCGAAATAATAAACAAAATCTTGATTTTTTTTGTCTCTATAGTATGTCTGATACGATCAGAGCGCCTTAACTCCATGCTACTATGGTTGTTACCAGACACCACACTAGCGTCCAGACATGCAGGTAGTCTATATCGTGATCAATAGTGTCATTTTTAGGACATAATACGTCGCATTTTCAACATTGTGTGTATTTATCAGTGGCCCTATCTTCATGAGCCATTAAAGCCAAACTTTCAGTCACATAATCCTCGTGGCTAAGTCACCTCTACCTCATCACCTTTCGAGCTATTCTCCACATTCTGTTGAACCTCCGAATCGTTGAGCTGGGGTTCTGATGGTGGAGGTGTGTGATTTGGCTGGCAATGAGAGTTTCTTCAATGTTTTTATTTCCTTTGAACAACAAACAAGCCAATACTTTTTTGTTTAAATCTTGCTTCCAACCCTTAGGCTCCGTTTGATTGCGAGGAAAAAGAAGTTGAAAGGAAAATTTTGAGTGAAAATGAAATTATGTGTTTGGTTGTAAGGGAAAAAATGCAAAAAATAGGCAAATTGAGATCAAATTTTCCTTACAACATTATCATAAGAAAATTATTTTTCTTTAAATTTTCTTTTTCTCACCTTTTTCCCGCAACCAAACGGAGCGTAAGAAAACTAGAATACAATTTGATTTTCTCATTTTGCTGATAATTAAGCCGGTTAAGATAACCGAACCGAATCAATCGGACCAGAAACCGGTCCAATTGCGGACCCAGAGGCTTTTGCGGAGGTTTTAGCTATAGGGCTTTGTTGACGTTTCATCGGAAAGACGAAACAATGGCGGCTTCGACCGGCGTCAGAATCGCACTCGTCCGATCTCTGTGTAGAAAATCATTAACATCCGCAGCGTCTTCATTTCCTTCGCGAGCGTCACCGCCGTCGATTAGACCAGGCTCCGCTCTGCGCCATCCGGCTGCTTCGTCTTCGTCAAGGTATGTCTGGTTGAATTTGTGTAATTGTTGTTGAGGATGTGATGGTTGATTTGTTTGTGGTTTGGTTAATTGAAGGTATTTGCGTCGGGAATTGAGCTCGCTGCTTCCGCTGCATTCTGCTGTTGCGTCTGCTTGTCTGATTTCGAAGCTTCCGGACGCCGCCGTTTCGTTTGAAGGTTTGAGTTTATGCATCTCAGTGTTTGTTCAGCACTTGGTTGCAGAGTTTACTGAGTCTGGATGGTGGTTTATTGTTGATGTTGTGTTCTATTGTGAAATTTTGATATGGAAACCTTAATGATAAATGCAGTGTAAAGTAATGAGTGTTCCGCAAATTGACTTTAAACTTGTAGAGTTGCAGTTGTAAACTGGAAATTTGTATGCTTATTGGTGGTTTTCACTTTGGTTTGAAAATGTTAATTTTTTTCAATTCATATTGAGGTCGGTAGGCGAATGCAAGTTCGTGACTTACAATGTGAGATGTCTGACGTTGGTTCAAGTAATATAGAATAGCTTTATTAGGTCTAGATGGTGATTTAATTTCTTGCAGTACATTTCAATCGTGTATGGCTTTGTTTGAGAAGTTCTCATTTTTATGTTGCTTATATGCAGGTAGATTTGTAAACTATCTCAGCCCAATCTGATGAAAGACGCTTGTAATGTTGCCCCTTTTAACTCACGTGGAGGTGTTCTCCACCAAAGATAAGATCCGGTTCTGTTTCATGATTGTAGGGCATTTTGTTGAATCTTTTTGTTCGTCTTGAAATGAATAGCGATTTCTCTGCAATCCAATGAATAACAAGGTATTGCTACGTGAGTTTTATTTATTATGGCTATGTTAATAATATGAGAGGCCTCTTCAGATGCATTTTCTGATATTGCTCTGATTATAGAAATGGGAGAATCTGCTGGCATATGATTGTGTTATCCGCTGATCATTTATTAACGTATCGCGGTACTTTTGCAAGTGTGAATTGAAATCCTATTTACCCCCTTGTGGGAGTTTTAATTTTGAAGCATACCAGCGTTTTGATTCAACTTGTGGTATTCCTTGTTTATCTATAGAACCGCCTCAAGGGAATGACATATGTTGATTGCCATACTGTTGACTGTTGAGTGACTACTAGGAGTTTGATAATTGAAAATAACAACATAGTTTATGGGAAACTACGTATTTTGTGTAAATTTTGGGATTATTTGATTACTGAGAGTTCATGTGGTTTGCTACATAAATCCAGCTGCTCTCTTAGATACTCTTATGTGTCTACTGAACCATCTTCAATTTAAGCACCATGTGTTCAATGTTTGTTGGTTGAGTAAATGAAACATGCTGCTTGAAGCTGTGTTTTTTTCACTGGAACGAGGTTGCGTAAATGAACTTGGCAGTTTTGGATCATGACATGTTACCCCAGGACGACTGTCAGTGTTCAAGCTGTGTAATGATCAAATGGACTACAGAAAGGCCTGTGTAAGTCTGGATTTCAGCTCTGTGATCTGCAGAGTATGAACAGTTCTAAAAGCCTGTCTGTCGATAAGTTGCTGCATGCAGATTCTCGCTAACAACCGTTCCATAAGTGGAATGTAACTTGCATGGTGTGGAGTCGCCAATCAATCCATTTCAACCACTCTTGGTATTTATCATCTGCCGTGAAATATATCGTTGTTTTGGACACCTTGAAAGTCAGTTGAAGAATGTTTCTTCAAAGGTTCAAAACCGTGCTCAAATGCTCTTTTACTGGAAGAATAAGCTACTTCAAAGGTTCAAAAGAGTATGAATAAGCTTTTTTTATTCAACAAAAAACCAAAAGCTAGAAACCAGCTTTACAATTCAGTACCACCTTACGCAGAGGCCACAGTCGGCACAACTGGACATACCTAGAAAATTCAGGACTGCAACCTTGTCAACAGCCTCAGCAAAAAAAGTGGAGAATTTTCACATGTTCTGGGTGTTGAACATAAGCTTTGTAATCCTCTTTGTTCCGAAAAATGACTGCAAAAACATGAGTGAGATTTCTTCCTTGCATTCCCACCCCATGGCTCTCCAAGTCCTCTCCCCTGCATATATCACAATTCACAACACAGTATCTTCAAAGCCAGTCAGTCATGTGTTCAAGTCGACTAACTTACCACTCGAATGACTTGACAATATCGACTACGGATGACATCAGGTATTGAACTCCTTTCAGAATGTCAGCTACTTGAACTCCTGGCTAGAACTTCACCACTGCCAAGTGCTTGAAGTCCCCCATCCGAGTCCTGCAAATGAAAACGACAACCGTATGCCATGATCAGCTGAGAATTTAAACCAAAGTGGCTGTGGCCTGTGGCCTGTGCCCTGTGGGACTGACTGATGGGCACCTAAATAAGGAAAGGTACCCTCAAATCTTTTGGTGTTTCCTCTTTCCGCTATCTCTGTCCCTTGCATTGAATTTTGTTATGCATAAATCATCATGCTTTAAATCATTCAGTCATCTTCATAATCACATTCGTATCTTAAGTAGGACAGTAGGCAATATATCCATCGCTTTTGAATATACCTTACATTCTTCGAAATATCCGTAAAGATGGTGTCCTGTTGATTGAAAAGTCCGTCAAAAATACTACAGTAGTATTATATTATGTTCACTTCGACAAAATGGAATCATTTAGAATGAAATGAAAGGATGAATTCTCATTGAAATACATTCCGAATTCATTCATCCTTACTATTCCAAATGATTTCATTACTTCGGTCATTCCTGCAAAGTGAAGGCAACATTAAATTTAAGAGCGAAAGTTTTCTCATTGTGGGAGTTGATTACAATTTTTATTAGGATATAGATCAGGTAAAAAAATGTCTAAATATAAAAAGTATAAAGAGATCGTAACCATAGATGTACCTTCTAATCAATGACTGAGATTATCCAATTAATATCCATTTAATTATAATAAAAATGATTAT
>JAWWMW010001489.1:117348-134449 GCA_035048345.1 Echeveria elegans
CCCAATGAGTTTTTCCAACTAAGGTTTTTAACGAGGCGACATGAAACGCTTAATGTACACTTAAGGTTTTTCCAACTAAGGGTCCCACATGATATAAATTTAACACCTTCCAACGCTCCATATGTAGCTCATTTAAACCCACATGTGGGGCCCGCAGCAAAGAAATTATCTACTTCATTTGCAGTATAAATAGAGGTATCGGATGAAGGAAATGTACACCTTCGCATCCTCCTTCTCTCTAAAATTCTAAGTTTATTTCAGTACATTTGAGTCCCAACGAGTCCCAGAAATTCACAAGTTTTCTAAAGGTATTTATAACAGAAACTAACAAACCATTTTCCTTTTTCTAACACTTGTGGGTCTATTCGGAAATATTATTTGATATTTCATCGTAATTAATCATATAAATATCATAAAGATCATACTAATATCATAAAGATCGTATTAACCACAAATGTACAATTAACTTTATTGATTAAAAACATTTGGGACCAAACATTACGCATTATAGTCAATTCTTTAAATAGCAAACGTAAGATACTCAACTGACAAATCAAAATGGAATTCATAAACTTTGAGTTTGGAAAATTTGAAATAACTGGTTATTGTGTCATGTTACTCCCCTACCGTGGAACCCATTTACAATTTCTCTCCTTGTCTGCGTCACAATTGGTGGAAGGCTGAGAGGCTTCTATTTCTCTTTGAACTGCAGCGCAATTCTGTGGAACAGTGAGAGGTTGTCTATTTAGTCATCTAACCCTAAGTTGTTAGATTGCTTATTGTTTATTTATTATCTAGTTTTATTGTTTATTTATTTGCATGTTAGTTATTGAAAGCGATTTTGATCGATGATCGTTTTTCAATTAGTTATTAACATACATTGATTTTTATTCCGAGCTATGTTCCTGTATTGTATATCATTGTGTATACTTTGATTCCCATTCTTTTGGGAAATTGTAGTAAAAAAATAAATTTATCATATTAACTAACTTAACAAATTTGACAAGCCAAATTAAGTGATTCAAAATTATTTCCAAGGCCCGTCGCACTAAAGGTGGACGGTTGCTAGGATAAAGAAACCTAGATAGTAGATGGTATATTCATGGACGGTCGTGATTACATATTAATCATTAATAACGAATTAATACTAATGAAAAACATAATTAAATTCAAATAAAAAACATGAAAATTAATCGAATTAATTCAATAAGGGTAAAATAGTTACGTTTTGATCTCCACTGAATTGTTCTTGATTTAGCGCTGCCAAATCAAAAATATAGAATATTCTATACCAAGTTTAAAGCTCAAATCGAATTTGAAAAATCGAACACGACGAAGCGGCGAAAAAGGAGCGATGACATAAGTACGACGAACAACGCCCTATTTATAACCCCTAAACTTAGGACGATAAGCAAATTGTTGTGTCACTGACCGCTGGGTGTTGGGTTCAATTTTAGAGATGTATTAGTGTTGAAAGTTGAAAACGAAGAAGATGCACCGCTGCATGAGAGAAGAAGCAGCAAATGGTCGGTAGGGTTGAAGCCTAACCGTGAACCTTAAGGGAGCGAAGTCTACAGCTGCAAACGAGCCGAACCGAGCTTTAGTTTGTTTAAATTCGGCTCGTATAATTTTTTACGAGCTCGAGCCGAGCTTCTCCGAGCTTTTCAAATGTTTGTTTGAGCTCATCTCGTTTAAGTTACATTGGTGTCGAACTTCAATCTTAAAGAAAATATTTTATTTCTAAAAGTTATTAAAAATAAAAATAAAATAAGTTTAAATATTTTAATTTGAACATGATAGCCTTAAACAAGATGATTGTGTAGCTAAATAGCATATTTTAAAAAAAGATATTTATACATATTGATCAATTATATATATTTTTATATTATAAACGAGCTTTATACTTACTATGAAGCAAAATTTTAATCGAGTATTTATTCGAACATGTATTCAAGTTGTTCACAAACATAAACGAGTCGAACACCATTTTGCTCATGTTCGGCTCGTTTAATAATGAAGCCGAGAAATCATGTTCAAGCTTGACTTTTTTATTACCGATCTGAGCTTTGACCGAGCTTGCTCACAAGCTGCTCACGAACTAACAAATCATTTGCACCCCTAAGCTAACGGAAATAAGTATGATGAGCGATCCTAGAGGTAATTTGTGACCCGATCTCCTCCTTCGTATTTTTGATTACGATCCGTGATGTCGTGATGGGTATCTTTGTTCTTAGATTTGGTTTTAATTAATTAGATGACCATAAAAGTTTTTTTTCGATAATAGGGTTACACGGGTACAATAGACGTACAAGATACTCTGTTATCTAGTACTTATGATCTAAATAAAGTACGGTCACATTTGGACTCCTAAACCCAACAAATCTCTAAACCCACATGACACATCAACCAAAAACGACGGGAAAAGGAAAAGCCGCTCCAAAAAGCGTCTAAAACTCAATAGCCACGACGACCCTTCGGTTTCCGCGACCCAACACTTTAACAAGCAGAATCCAGCCACCAACTCACCCCGCCGCCGTATCAGTTGATGTCAGTGACTCCAACAAGTAGATTCCGGCTAGAGTACCCCGCCGGAAACTGCCTATGGCCACCAAAAGTTGATGCCCCGCCACCAACCCAATCCTGTTGTCGCCGTGATACACCATCACCACATCAATCGGCCGTCAAACGATGTCGTCGACATCATCTAGCATCCGACAAGAGTGACCCGACCTGAAGCCGCACCAAGACCTCCAATAGCAACTGTCCCGCCATCAGCCCCTGCCCACATCAGGAAACTTCACCCCCCAAATTTCATCGCCACCCGAATCAACGACAGCCCGAAACAAAGTCAAAAAACAATCCGGCGAAGGCGTCACCGTCAGGTTCCACCCCTCAAAGACTCCTTATCTCTGTCGACGGCCACTAATGAGGCAGATCTGGTTGTGAATGGTGCGGTGGTGCAGGCACAAAAGAAGACCTGAACAAAGAAACAACAGAAAACACCAAACAAATAAACAAACAGACTCTCTTATGATAAAATCATACAGAGAGAATATGGGCTCTCATATATATGATAATATCATAGAGAGAAAATAAGGGCTCTCTTAAGAGCAGGCTTAGAGGGAGAAAATGATACAAAACTTTAACTAAAGAAGAAACTACTAGGGGTAGAGGAAGAAAAGTTATCCTCCGTTGAGGGGAAGCTCTTCCTCCACCCCGGAGAAAGCTTATGATGGGAAAGAACCAAAGATTGAGAGAACGTACAGTTCGTTTTGACCATAACAACTGAATGATGACTGTCTTATTATAAATTTTTTCAAACTAATTATAGTATTTGAATTTTGAAGCATGTTGATACTAGTGGCATGCTATGGTGAGTAATTATTATTTTTAAACATGAATTGAAAATGGATATATGTTTGTTGGATCAGCAGAAATGTTGATTGGTGAATTGACTTATAACTGATGATTGCAGTTCACGAATCATATGAGGTAATTAGTGTACAAGTGTGTTTATGAAAACAAACTTTAGTACAACATTGTTATTTGAGATTGAATCCTATTCAATTCATGAACTATTAGGGGCATTCCTCAACAGTTCTTGACATAATTTACAATGATTACTTTTGATGCTAATTTGTTATTCTTCTGATTAAGAGAGAACTATGAAAAATCACGAAAGTATTTCAACCATACGCCGGAGAAAAGCTCTGGATTGGCAAGTAAATCAAGCAGTAATGATGACAGCGATTCATACTCTATTTTTAACACATTGCGGGTAGCGGTCTACGACTTTTTTTTTGGCAATTTCCAGACATTTTGGTATTCTGACCGGTTATTTCAATGGGTGATATTGTGAAGACATTATATGTATTTTAGATTTGTCGCATTCAGTAGCTTGAATGTTGTTGTACCAATACCATACCTTCCATAGACGTAACAAAAAAATCAATAAGTATGATTGCCCCTTGATAATATATGTAATTCATGATTCTAACACATTGTTCTAAGGGAGAATTCGTCTTATATGAAAAATAAAGAATAACTGCACTTGGTACTAAATGAAAATTCATGAATCAAACACAATATTTATGGTACAACTCATAAATAAAAGTTAAAATTTATGAAATTATAACGACTTTACTACCCAATTCTAATAATTTATAATTTTTGATTTTTGAATGATAGTGTCACATGGCATTCAATATTAAACTTAGAACCTATTGTTGCTAAAAATTATTCCGATAATGCAAAGAGATTTTATTTAATTAAATCAAGGTAATCCATGATGATAAGTAAACTATTGCATGACGGGCAGATTGCCAAAATATAGGAATTTGATTAAATGAAGATATAAATAATTCACGTAATTAGTAACTACCGTTCCCGTGAATTTATGGTGAATAATAACTGATAAAGTAATAGATTTGTTATAATGAGCTGCAACATTTAAGTGAGAATTAATTATGTGGTCCCACATGTGGGGCCCACATTAAAAAAAAATCTTCGTTTCTGTATAAATATTCAGTTCCCTTTAAGTCCGAACAGTTCCAGAAATTTCCAAGTTTTTAAGGTATTTATAACACGTTATCAGCACGAATCTGTTCCCAACTGAGTAGTAGTTACTTTAATTTTTATGTTTATATTTTTGTTTGTGTATAATATCGAATTGTTATAAATACCTTTAGAAAATTTAGGAATTTCTGGGACTCGTTGGGACTCAAATGTTGAAATATACTTAGAATTTTAGAGAGAATGAGGAGGCGTCTGTTACCCTTATGCCAAGCTCCTTATTTATAGTGCAATTTCTGAGCACATTTGTCAAACGTGGTGTGCGGCACACCATTTATGACAACCATGACATAAATGAAATATTCCCCATTTAAATATTCAAGTTCCTTTTCGTGGTGGATTACTTACAAATGAATAATTTGTATGGAAAAAGTTGAACCGATGTATTTTATTCTTCCCTTGAAATTTTCGATAAAATGTCTAATTTCGTTTAAGGCATCTGTTACCAAAAATATGCGACCACTATTTAATTTTCTAAAATTGTGTACTTAACTTTCATTGTTAATATGAACAGAAAACTTTCTTTATCAGCAAAAAGTATAGAAGCTATTATGAATAAAGAAAGTAGAAAAACCGTACTCATTAAAAAAATCTTAATTGTTGAGATATTATCCAGCAAAAGAAAATATGACGCACATGCATAAAAAAAATTCATATTGAAATTTTGAATGGTTTAACTTTTAAATATTTTCATAGTCGCACAAGGAGTAGCTGTCTGCGCTCAGCTCTTGTTCTTCCATTAAGGAAGTCAAGAGTTCAAACTTTTCTGAATGCTTTCATGGCTTGAGTCTGGGGAGTGTCCGACACTAACCCCAAAACCTGAAGTATTTTTCATGATAATTATCAAGCTAAGTTTTACTTCCCTTGAACGTGTATTGTGTAGAAACTAGTGGTGTAGCTATGCAAAGGCTACTTGGGCTCTAGCCCAAGTACCTTTGACCCAATTTTTTTTAATATATATTAGGATTTTGTGATGAATTTTAATTCAAGTAACAGTCGAATAGAAATAGGTTAACAGTGATAACTGATAGTCGATTGAAAATTGAATTCTCAATTTTCCTGAGAATATCTGACGGCAAATGGCGACTGCGACATCCGCTTCCGGTAATTTGTTTTCAATTTGGAGATCTGTTTGCGGTTTGGATTTCTGTGACATCCGCTGCCGGCTTTTCCACTGGTGATTTGAGAGAAGATATCGTAGTAAGTGAAATGCTTGATTTGGTTAACTATTGCTGGTGATTGGAGTTGTATATGTTCTGTCTGAGGTTTTGAATTATATATTGTAGCTGTATGATTTTGAAGACATGGTTTATGGTGGTGTAATTGAGAAAGGAAGATTTTGTGTCCATGGGTTGAGTTTGTTATGAGTCTGTTACAGAGTTGCAATCCACTTTAGGTTGAGTCTGTTATGAGTCTATTATGAGTGTGTTAATTGTGTCCATGGGTCAAGTCTATCCGATTACAATCGGGTCGGGTCAATTCTGTTATAAGTTCCGAAGCAAAAGATCCTCATATCATCATCAATGAAAATCAATCTTCCAAATCCCCAAATCTCTCGTTCAACCCTCATTCAATCCTATCCATAACTCAGGATCTTATCGGTGATCTTCTTCCATTCACCCTTAGCTCTGAGAATATTGCTCCTAGATCGCTCGGTGTGATCCTAGAGCAGTGATCTATCTCCGGTTACCACCATTCATACTCCGCTTCATCCCCTGTTCTACCCCTTTCCATACTTTGCCCATCTCTCCGGTAACATAACTTTGTAGAAATTCGAGTTCAGTCTGGAGTTTGATTTATGAAAAATTATTTGTTTTTTTTTTGAATGGATCCTGAATTTTGATTGAAAATGGTGAAAGGTGAAAACTTGGATTTGGGTGAATCTGGTTTTGCTTGCATATGTTGGAATTTTTTTAAATTGTTGATTGGAGCTTTCTTGAAAGGTTGGTTCTTCAAGATTAAGATGGTACTGAGATGCAGTGAAAATTGTTTTTGGAGACATTCAGTATAGGATTGTACGAAACTTGCTTTGTTTGAGTAACTGGTTTGATGAGGATTCTGCTTGGGATTTTCTGTTATGCTTATTGTTGTTGGGCTGTGGTTGCCCTTTTTTTACTGTGTTATAAGGACCCCAACCCTCCATTTTGATCTTGCGAGAACTTGAGGTAAGGACAATGAAATGGAAGATTTAAGAGAAATGATTTCGGACGGCAATTTTTTTGACGTGTTCGTTGGTTTTATTTTATTTTTGCACTTGCTCATTCAATTTTCTCAAACTTTATCTGAAGGAACACAAATATTTAGAGATGCCACTTTGTTAATTATATGAATTTTAGTGGGAGTTGTGTCACTTATTATTCGGCGGCGGATTGGTTTATGTCAGGTAGGTTTCTGTTTCTGAATGAACACATGGACTAACTCTTACCCTTCATTTAGTTGTATGAAAAAATACAGGAAATAACGTTTTTTTTCCTTTGATGGGCAGAAGAAAGAAAGTTGATTTCATTGATTTTAAAGAAAATGAGTTTCTCTTGGAAAATAGTGAGAAAGAGTTAACATTGATTTTATTATATAACAATCAAACACACCGCTCCATTTTCTCTCAATTTTCTTTCAAACCCTCCATTTTTCCACAAACCAAACAGAGTTTTATAAAGTCTCATGAAATCTGAAGACTTCTATTGAAAATTTGTGGTTCCTGACTTTTGAATATGTGGCTAAAAGTATGATAAGCCATTGAAACAATCACCTGATAATTAGGAAGCATCTTTTCTTTATAAGCAATTTATTCGCAAATTGGTAATTATATATGAACCAACTGATTATTGATTCATGCAATTATTTTTCTTTAGAGTTATCGAGCTAGTGTTGAACATTTGAGTGTCTATCTGTTGAGACGATTTATAAATTTTGCAGGCATAACTATTTACAGTCATATCCATTCTAGGAATCTAACCCATTCTGTTTCTGATATATATATATATATATATATATATTATTCAGCATTAGTCTCTCTTCTGTACTTAAATTCTAGATTTCGCAAAGGCTGCATCACAGTTCGTCAACCAGTGGGAGGGACGAATCTGAATCACTGTAACTTTCACTATAATTCCTATTTCAAAATGCAGTAGAGATCATAAAAGATAGCTTCTAATGGACGCGGGCTGCACAATGCTGGTCAACCATTCTGTAATTCTTAATAATGCAGCTGCAGGCTAGCTCTCAACGAAGCTTCACAACTGGACATCGATATCGCAGCATGTTGTTTCAGAATCGGCAAATTATTTTGTAATATTGCTCTTTACTAAACCTCCCTAAGATAATAATTGAAATTAGTTGCTTACAGATCATAAGCTTGTCAGCTTGATTTTAAAAAAAATATTCGTGTTATTTGTATGATCGGAGTTGAAGTGAAACCATAATGTAAGGCTGCCTTGTGTAGCAAGTAACACCAGACCGGAACAACAGAGTGGAACAGTGCAGTCCAACAAAGTCGGGCAGCGGTTACAGCAGTTACCGGCGAACGTGGGATGAAGCCCAACAAATATGTGGAAGTGGTGGGGGGTTGGACACGTGGGATCAAACATCAAACAAAATTAACAAGAAGAAGATAACAATACATGCATGGACACACGACCAAGACCCATTTAAAAATATATATAAAAAAAAAAGTAACTGTCACAACAACAGCGTACCAAAAACAGAGCAGCACAGACCAGAAGAATAGAAATGAGGAGCAGAATGAGAAGTGGAGATAATGAGATCAAAAAGGGTCCATGGAAAGCAGAGGAAGACGAGGTTTTGATGAATCATGTGAACAAATACGGACCCAGAGACTGGGGCTCCATTCGATCCAAAGGCTTGTTGCGCCGCACTGGCAAGTCATGTCGCCTCCGTTGGGTCAACAAGCTCCGACCAAATCTCAAAAAGTACACTACGTTATTCTTCTTTTCGTTTCTTTAGAACTTTGTTGTTTGTTTGCATGCATTGATGTTTATGTGTTGGGGTTTTGAAGTGGGTGCAAGTTTTCGTTGGAGGAGGAGAGGGTTGTGATCGAGTTGCAAGAGCAGTTTGGGAACAAATGGGCTCGGATTGCGACCTACTTGCCTGGTAGGACTGACAATGATGTCAAGAATTTCTGGAGCAGCAGGAAGAAAAGGCTCGCCAGGCTTCAAACGGCGTCGTCCGCCTCCAAGCCCAAAAAACAGAACAATAACAACAACTCAGGGGAAGCTGAAGATGATCTATTTCTTCCACTCACTTGGCAGGTATTTAACACCTCATAGGTTGATTCTGATTAAGATCCTGTGTTGGAATGTTAACACTGATCTTGTTGTTGTTGAAGGTTGGGAATGAAGCATCCTCGTCGGTCCAAGTGGAGCAGAATTCAAATGTAGATCAGAGTACAGACGGGTTTCTGGGGCTTACCGACCCTTCTTCAACTTCTTGTCTGATGACCTACAGTCACAACTTGTTTGAACCAGACATGACGATGACCATGATGACAATGGCGCCAGAAATGTTGAGCATGATGAATGTTGATTGCCCGGCCGCACAGTTTCCAATTGAAGTCCCATTTGATGACCCTGTAATTCCTATTCAGCCAGTTACCTTATCACCAGAGAGTCAGGAGCTCGTTGCACGACTGGAGAAAGGAGGTTTAATGAGTGAGTATGGGCCGGAGGATGAACCTGGGGATCCGGATATGGATATGTCAACTATGATGATGATGCCTACAGGAAATTGTTGTGCTGGTGGGGACATTAATGATCTGGCTCCGCCGGATAGTTTCTTTGATGACTTTCCTGCGGACATGTTTGATCACATTGAGTCCCTTCCAAGCCCATCTAACTGGTGAACAATGGAGAACAGAAGAATATAGGAGACAAGCTGCTGCCTGCTGATTAGGTTTTGCTCGTAAGTGTTAGTTGTAGAGTAACTGAAACTGAAAAGTAGGGTTGTTTGTTTTTTGGTAGTTTTCTAACCAGATAACTATCTTCCTTGTAATGTACCCATCACACTGATCTCTTCTGTTTCTAGAAATCAAACCCAGTCTTTGACATTTTTATATATAAACTTCAGATTGACTCGTACGGTTTTCTGAAAGAAACATGCCGACTCCAGTGACTGACTAGAGCAACTTATGAGATGAGCGTATTTATAAGTTTCATCAAGAATTCTATTCACCAATCATTCAGATATCGATATTCTATCAAGAGGCAGCCAAACAAGAACAGAGTAGCAAGAAGAGGCAACGACCCAGAGGGGAAACGATAAGAATTTCACCACTACACGGCTACTTCTTTCCTTTGTTTACTTTTATTATGATGTTAAACATTGCTAATATGTCTAACTAATTTTCTTGTATCGGTTTGAAGTATGAACTTGTGAATTCTTGCTTTTGATATTCGTACTTAATGTTGTGACATGTTTTATTATTAATTCTCAGTGCTTTATTTTATGATTCCGATGTTCTTTTAATAAAAAAGTCATTGACCCGCATACTTTTTAATTGAACTTATTATCTATTGTTAAATACCTTGACGAAGACCGTTAAGAGTGGCGCTATGATAAGCTTATACTATCTTGACAAAATAAGTTTATGTAGAATTAATATCGCAAAAGTCTTGATGGGAATGTATGTGATGAGACTGTTGTGACCAAGATATAATTTGCATAGAATATAGTACAGATTATGGTTTCGAGGGTTATCCATTACGAAAAGACCTTCCTCTGAGTGGATATGTGGAAGTACGCTATGATAATCCAGAGAAATATGTGGTTCCTGAATCCATTGAGGTGACCCAAGATTTCGCTATTTCGATTCTGCTAGTCCCCGTCATGATCAATTTGGATTTTTTAACCAGAGCAACTCCCTCTGAACACACAGTGTTTTCTCTACACTTTTTCAACTTCCGTATCATCATTGTTTTCTGACTCTTATGCCTCGTCATCAAGCTCCTCATTACTGTTAGATTTCTCAAAGCTGGGGAATACTTCTCCTCTTCTTCTAACACATCAACCTCTTCAGACTTAGCTACTTCATCTCCAGTATCGGTTTTATAAATGTTTGACTGCAACTCTTTTAACATTAACTTTCCGCAGTTACATCAGTTGGTTTCTTCCTCTGGTTCGTATTCGTTTGAACTTTGGCTTTGATCATTCTACTTTCATCTGACAGCTTCTCAATATTTCCATCTCCTTCACGAGCTGGTGGTAATGCAGTTTCCTTTTTCTCCTCAACACCCTTCACAGTTGGCACAATGGATTGTTTCTTTCCTTTTTCAGCCACCTTGTCACCATCACCTGAGACATGGAAAGTATATTACGATATGAAAATTGTTAAAGAAAATATAGTCTGTTAATGGACATGTTGTTTACTCACGAAGTCAATTTGACTCATCCGTTATTTTCCCACCCTATTTCAGATAAGTGAGCTCCTAGTTCGAGTGACTTCCGATTGTCTTCGCTACTTGTCCTTCATTCCAGTATGGTACAATCCAGCTCGCTCGCTCATTTTATTTCAGTTTATTTGCATATGTTAGACGTTCTGTTGTGCTGAATTTATTGACATTCTCCTCTTATGATATTTCCGCTATCAACACTACCTTATGAATAATTATTATGGTTACGAGTAATTGATTAAGATATAGGTTTTAGGCTAGCTATGCTTTTAGTTTAGCGCCGACCTCGATTTAAAATTTTAATTGGAGAAACTTCTCCTCTTCTTCAGACGACTTCTTTTGATTTTGCTATTATATTTTCAGTGTCGGTTTTATTGATGTTTGAGATTCACTTTTTGCTGTTAGTTTGTCAGTGTCAGCAATAACTTGTGAATCATGCCACACTTTTCCTATTGATCTTTGTATTCGTTTAAGGTGTGTCACATATTCCTTCTTTTTATCAACCACACTTGACATCTACTTAATACTAACCTCTGCCTCCTCAACAGAAATAGGATTTGATATTACTTAAGTCAATTTTGAAAGAGCAGAACTGGTGGTTACTTTTGTGAAGAAGGTTTCCCCTTTACTTCCTTGCTTGTCTCAACCTTCTCCTTTTTCACAACCTTCGATTTTCTTTTCTTCTTCCTCGCTAGATCTGCCGTCAAAGATTTAGGGTTTTTAGACTTTGCCTGTGATTGGGTGTGTCACTCACAGAATTCTTGAAGACTTAACCTCCCTTTCCAATCCTGATGGTGGTCATCTGAAAGTACTTTGGTTTGCACGACATAAAAGCTTTCCGGTTTCTGAGACTCACAGAGAGAGAACGAGGCGGCAGGTCAAGGATTTTTGAAGTTATATAACCTCTTATATTATTAATTTTTATAATTAAAATTTTGATTTTCAAATAAATCTCAACTTTCTAAAAGTAAACAGTTGTGGAATATATGTAACATGAAAGCTTTATTCAAAAAGCTCATGTTTGGGCCGAGGGCTCCATGGCCCATAAGCTAAAATAACATTACAGTAAAAAACAATTATGCTTTGATACTAATTGAAATTCTAGAGACCTCACAGCTAGCTGACTGTTTGTTTGTTATTTGTGCGTCAAAAAGTTCTGACAGTGTACAAACCTTGCCTGATTAGAACGTACAATAAAATAGTAAATGATAACATAGAGCACGCCAAATTGAATATGAGTTCTTATCTGATAATAAACCTAATCTGGAGAGAATTTCCAGCAACCCAACCTAACTACTTCACTATACATTCCAAGTACTGGTCGTACGTTATACAGTACGACGCTTAACTACCTCCTGTATAGAGCTTAAACTCAACAATCTGACGCTAGCTCAGATTGGTGCTCCAACCACTGCACTCGCCTCCTTCTCTGAAGGGATGTTCTCCACAAAGAACTATTCAATAAACTTTGTTGGAGCAAACCCATAACGGTTCCGACAGAAATGATAACAATAGTCAGGCTACCTTGGATCTCCAGCCACTTCGAACACCTCTTGTGTAATTTGTCGGATCTTCGTCGTGTTCTCTTTGCTCTTATGTTTTGAATGATTTTAGAAGAGATATAAAATCAGTACATACCCTCCTTATTTTAAAGGCGGATACATCCCATGAAGTACTCTAACCATATTTTGATTTATGAAAATAATATTTCAAATAGAATATTGTCATAGTTAAAGATAATATTCTCTTGATGGTGACAAATCATGCTATTTTGATTAAGGATATTCATGAGCAGTTGTCATACTCTTTGACTTCTGCAACACACAAGAGAAATTTCGAATATACATCTTCCACTGCAATCGCTATCTTAATCATCAACAGAGTTCGGATCGCGATCACTAGCAATTATCAGAGACTGCAATACACAATACTTTACCAAAACTAAATCATACAAACACCAACAACATGATAAAGATGCGAAGAGTGACAATCTCCAAGGATGGGGAGACACTTTGGTGTCATGAGAGATTTGTTGTTGCACATGGACACGCGCAGGCAGCGGTGCGAGAAGGTTCGCCGCAGGAAGGCCACACCAATGGACCCGTGCGCAACAACGCAGGCAGGCATCAACATAACCTGTCGCACTGACAGCATTGCCCGATCTCCCAGTCGAGTACCCGTGGATGGACCCACAAGTGATGAGGAGGTGGAGGTTCAATGTGGACAGGGTCATGGAGTACCACGCTCCGAAAAACGCCTTCATGAACATGGCCCCGCCACCAGAATGGATGCCGGGTATGGAGATCCCCTCAGGGTACCGCATGCACAAGGAGGCCTCGGACGAGGGAAGTCGCGATGACGACTTAGATGATCTCGCCAGCTAGTAGAGGCCATGCCTGCTTCTCCCCAGGCCCGCACGTTTAATGAACTTTTTCCTAAGATCCCACAAACTATTGAAACTTTTACGCGCTCGTATTTTTTGCTATTATCTGCGCGTGTAAGGTTTTCTGACTTTTGTGCGCATACTCTTATGACTCTTATACTAATGCGCCTCTTATCTTATGATCTTTAACCATACTCCTGCATGCATATATCTGTTTGTGGTCTTTTGTTCATCTCTGCTTAGATTATTATCGTGAGGACATGACACAGTTTATGTGTGGGAGGAGTCGACACTGCGCAGGTAAGTTAGTGCTTAATTGTATTTTATTTTTAGTTAGTGTCAAATAAGAAAAAGAGTTTCAGAAAGAAGAAAAAGCAAGCTAAGATCAATATAAACCATTGACCTGATATTATGTTGTGATCACCATGCTATTGTCTAATGTCGTATTTAAGCAGACTTTGATCGTGTTAGTATACTTTTTTGAAATTTTCTTGTCACTCTTCCTCGGGATACCTTGCGGATGTGGATTTGACAGAAAAGGTTATAGAGAGGCGATCAATTGTTTGATGTTTCGACAAGTCGAGTTTCATGGTTAAATGGCAATCCTGGAGGTGGACGCTTAGCAATCTTAAGGGAAGGAGTAGCACAGTCATGCAAAAGTCAAAGACAAATTCCCAAAGTGTGGCGAGATAAAAAAAAAACAGACTGTCTCCTCTCAATTCAAGTAATTGGGAAGGGGTGAGCGGTTGCAAATGCTAGCTTAACTCGCAAAGAAATAAAACAAGGAGAGCGGGATCGTTCCCTATGCTGTTATTCGAAGGTTGTGATTGGAACCGTTAAGGAAAACAAAAAGTAGAAAGAAAATGACAAAGAAAATGAATCAAGAATGAAACATCAATTCAAAGTAAAGTTCGAAAGACAATACCAGACGAAAGCCTCACAAAAAATAGAAGTGTCTGAGTATTACAAACAATGAAACAAGTCTCTACAATCCCAAAATAACGCGAATAAATCACATGTCAGAGAAAGCGATGAATTTTAACCATGAGACAAGAACTCGAGACAAAGAACGATGATAAGGAGCCTATAGAGAACTATCTCCCACTCATCTAAATTAATTTGAATGATGTGCAAGTATGATATATGATTGATGCATGAATTTGGCATAACGTTCGGTCAATTTAGGCACGACTGAAGGATTTAAAAAGAGATAATTGCTGGTCTTTTCGTCCTTAATTCCCCTTTATTGCTGGTATTTTGACACTCTATTAAGTCCTTAATAGTAGTCTTATTTGTCTATGTACATGTATAAGATTACGCTTTTAGTGTAGTTTTTGTATTACAGGATATTATTTGAAGGAGGAATAAATACAGGCTAAAAGATCATATTTAAAAGCAATTTATCATTGGAGTAAAGATACGGACAAAATTAGGATTAAAAGTGCAAGGAACAAATTTTGGCGCCCAACTTCGTAAGCTTCGAGAAGACGCGACCGTTGTCCGGTTGAGCCGACTCAAATTGGGCTGGAAAGATGGTCCAATCTGCTGCAACTATCATGAAGGGCTCAGAGATAATTTCGGATGAGAAGATTACTAAAAACTGAAGAATCAGAAAAACAAGTGGAGTATCAAGAGCAAATCCAGATTTAGAAACCGGTTGCTCTTGATAATGATGTTTTCTATATTTATCAAGGAGGATATTTAGAAACTATAAGATATTGATGAATATTCGAATGTAAGTTATGGGAAAGGACAAAGCAACCCTAGCACTATAAATACAAGTACTAGACGAGGAAGCAAAAGGGCACGCCAAACAAATACTCGACACCGTTTTGACGAGCGAGAAGCAATCCACAAATTCATTGCTTGCATGTGCGTGTTTCTCTGAACCTCCAAACAAATATCATGTCTCTCTAGAACAATTTATGTCAACTCCACATCCTGTGTTATATCAGCCCAAAAGAAACACATAATATTGATTCATTCACATCACATTGTCCAATAAATTATACACGCAAACACATCGGAATATTATATCTCCTTCAGTTCATTCAGTTCATCACTCATAAACACGCAAACACATCGAAATATTATATCTCCTTCAGTTCATTCAGTTCATCACTCATAAAAAAAAATTAACACTAACATGCATACTGAATTAAACGTGCTGACTCTAACGACTAACTCTCCCACCCCACACTTTTGAACAAAAACGTGTCCCCACGGTAAAATCCATAAGCGGAGATGGGAACTCATGCAAGACTAGATGAAAACAGACACACACTAAATTAACTTGCTAACTCGGGCTGCCTCTCAAGGAGCGCACTTGGTTTAACGTCGTTGGCTCGACGATTCTTTCACTCAGATGTTTGGAGCCCACAGATGAACTTCGTCAAACTTTCTGACTCTAAGATTTGAACAAGGACGGTGATGGAAAGATTTGTCTTCTATAGCCCAGAATCTCCTGCTCTTTTTTGTTACCCGGTAAGAAACATTTCTCCATGAACTCCATCCAGGCTTCCATCCGAACGTGGAGCGGCTTTTTTGCATATATACAAAAAACATGGAACATTTGTTATCCAAAAATATGTGCTTACGCTTTTTGCGCCTTTTCCATGTTCTGTGCAGTCCTTCAAGCAACTTCTCCAGCTTTGATGTTTGTTTGTGCGCCCACGCAATGTGAATGTCCAGCTTTTCTGATGAACCTCGAATAGATTTTTTTCGAGTTTTCCAATTTAGGCACAAGCTATCAAGGAATTTCTCCGACTTTAACATTCTCTTGGGAGCCCTGACCATCAGAATGTGTATTCTGACCGTTTCGAGTAAACCCCACACTTGGTTATTGCGTAGTGCCACCTTGATTGTGTCATTCTGCACATTAAAAGAAAGAGAAAGATCAAATATAAGTGGGATAATAGGATTGCAAGCGATTACCGTGTTTTGTTCGATGATTATGTCTAAGCATTGTGGAGAAATACACTCTGTATGGACATCCTCAGTGCTCATTATCGGTACCACTTGCAACTCTTCTTCCACTATATCTTCATCCATGCCAAATTCTTCTTCCATTATATCTTCATTAGCTTGTTCTTTTATCGACGGTATCTTTTCCTCGTCATCTGGAGAGAATCGAGTGGGTCCAAGTGCGCTCTTTAGTTCACGCTTGTTCTTAGTAATTTCTTCAAGCTTCCTTTCGAGTTCTGCCATCTTCTTTACAATTTCAACTAACAGCTTAGTTCGTTGAGGAGCTTCAGGCTGAAAAACTGCCTGCTTAGTGAACTTGGAAACCATCTCTTCAAAGGTTCGCTCAGAGTTGTAATCCATGTATGGTCTTGTTCTGTCAGCTCTTTCTTCAATTAAATTCCACACCTCCCATCGAGTACAATCCATTATCGATCCTCCAGCCATATATCCATCATAAGACGCTCTTCCAGAAGCATTCCATTCAAAAAATGACTAATTACCTCGTGAAACCAGAAGTCATGGTGGAGACATTCGTTCACATAATACTTGGTGGGCTCAAAGTAATCATATGTCGATTCAAACGGATGTTGCTCCAAGTATGCAAGCTCTCTGTAGAAACTCATTGACTAATACACAAGTGATTGTTCTGCAAAAAACACACAACTTCCAAGACCAAGTCAAATCACCACAATAAAAACAAAAAAAATAACCAGAAAGAACACAAACTCAAAACTAGAAATTTACTCTCCCCAGCAACGGCGCCAAAATTTTGAACGTA
>JAWWMW010001489.1:148507-164761 GCA_035048345.1 Echeveria elegans
TTGGAGAATTGACCGGCTTCTGTTACGGCTCGGCTTGGCAGCTGGCTGAATCAGAGAGTGATGGATTTCGGGTCGAAGTTGAAGATCCGATTCTGTGGGAGTATAGTAATTACTTAATTGATATTTAGTATAATTAATAAATATATTGTTTGATAATATGTGAATATAGAAATATAAAAAGAGGCCGGATGAGATAGTAGATTATTTTGTAATCAATGGCTAATACTAAAAATTAATCACTGATTTTTATGGATTTAATAACCAAATTGAAACAAAAATTAATGACGGGTATAACCGTCAGAATTTTTCAACTTTATTTGATCCCTAAATTATCGAAATTTATGGTTAAGCTCTATCTTTTGGCCAATCCATTATGCTTTATGACATCCATTATGCTTATATCGGGGACCTACGAGTGTTTGTCAAGTCTTGTGGACAAGTCGGGAATTTGAAAACTCAAATATGAGACAGAAAAATTTGTAAATGATATAGTGCATAAGATTCAATAATTATGTATATCAAATGCATGACAAACAAATCAAAATTATAAACCTAAAATCTGATTAATTTAGTATGCTTATGTCGGGGGCGTACGAGTGTTTGTCATGTCTACAATATGGACAAATTGGGAATTATAAAACTCAAATAGGGGATAAAAAGATTATAAATGAAATAGTGCATAAGATTCATGAATTATGTACTTCAAATGCAGGACAAACAGATCAAAATTATAAACTTAAAATCTGATTAATTTAGGAAAATGCAACGAGCAGTTGATGAGATAGGACCATACTCGAATATATGTGAATTGAACTTCCTAAAATTGAGGAAGATGTTGACAAGATAGAAAAGATAGAATATTACATTAAATTATTATAATAACTAAGGATCTGTTTTACCTAATTTACCACCGGAATGATTAAAATCTATTAAAAAGATGATTAAATTTATATCATCATATGATTTAAATTAATGAATTAGATTACTTTTTATTTTAAAACCCTTTTATATTTGATCCATTGTCATATAAAAAATATGATGCGTTTTTGTAACCAACATGCAATTGTGAGTATCAATTTCCGATAATATTTTTTTTTTTGAGATAATAATTATTTGTTTGTTTATTCATTTTGCTTAGTTTCAATGGAAGGTAAACTTTGAGGCTTTCCAGACACTCAATTTTACCTTTGGTACAAATATTGCAATGTTGAAATTTGCTTATCAAAAAACCAACAACAACTGCGTAACTTGGTGATGTCTCAGTTTTTTTATTTTATGAAATCTCAATCTTTCTAGAAATAAGTATATAATACAACTATCGTTAGATTTAAATAATTAAAATATGTTTTTCTTTTTGCATATTAGTGATGTAATGATTTTCTTGAGGTATAGGTTTTGTCAACTTTTGCATGTTAACATTTAGCAAGTGAAATAATAGGTCATAGCCTTAGGGGAGATTTTAAATATAAAGATTCCATTGTGGACATACAAAGGTTGCTTTCATACTTTTTTTAACAAACAAAAAACCCACTGGTTATTGAAATTGTTCAATTGAAATATAGTTTTGTATACAATTGGGAAAAAGCTAAACTATAAGTGGTTAGTGACATCATCGATCGAGTCGTTTACAAGTAATCTAATCCAACAATGTCTGGTTAGCATAAAATCATCGTCTAGGAGGGCCAAAATAAAACCACAGAATCATCAAATGACCCCAGCAAAAATCATTGAAAAATATAAATTAATAATTAGCAACAACTTGGTATTTGTTCTTTTCCACTTTTAAGGAGTATCGTGGCCAACAAGACATAAAAAAGTAAAGCTAACTATCAGCAGTGCGAATGAGATATCTAGGGTTAGGGTTTAACTACTTTTAGGAAAACGCTAATTAAAGTGAACTATATCAAGATTAGTTTGGACTAACTTAATCAAATTTTATCTGTAAGTAGAAACGAAGTATTGGAGAAAAGCTATGCAAACTAACCCCCACGAGGCCGTACAATGATTTGTCGACCAAATAGCAAGTTGTAAACTTTGATAATTTCTGAAAATATGAAGCAAAATGTGAAACACATGGAGATGAATGGGTAGAAATATGTCATTATCTTATCTTTATTGTTGTGTCAGTTAAAATAGTCCACTCTCTTCTTAATTGGTGATCGTCGTGATATGTATGAATATCATGATACATAAGCAAAATACTTCCTCCGTCCTGTTTTATTCTTTTTATATGGATTGTGGTACATTTTTAAGACATAATAATAGTGTGAGTGATAAAATAAAATAAAGGTAATTGAGTGGAAAATAAAGTATGAAAAAGGGTGCTATGTGAGAGATAAAGTAGGAAAGAGAACTGTCCGAAATAGAAACAATAAGAATAAAAGGGGACACCAAAAATAAAAATAGAAAGAACAAAAGATGATAGAGGGAGTAGTTTGCTGACAATTTGCATTTTTCCTAGCTATTATTGCTGGTGAATTTTGTTCGTCATTTTACTTTTCTTTTTTATCCTTAATTCTCAACATATTCTACATTTTTCACATGCATATTTTAAAACAATTTATTCACTACACAAACTTTTGTATTTTTTAAGTCATCTTAATTACCATGTAATGGTTCATTTATGACAAATTTAAGGGGGCAGAGAGAAGTTAAATTAGCTAGTTTCAAAACTAGCGAGATAGATTTTGGTTTCTTCAAAAGAAGCAGTGTGGTGTAAACACTGTAGGTGTCTCTTCACTCCTTTTCACTTTCAAGTTGGAAAGAAGCAAAGGAACAAAGACGTTCTCTTTTCCCACAAGAAAATAAAGCTAAGGTTTGGGCATGTTGGGGTCTCTCTCTATAGAAGCAAAGCGACAGTCCAATCCAACACTGAGGGAACAAAGACAGCAAGGACAAAAGATACCAAAAGCTGTTAACTGTTGGGAGTAATATTAACTACTGTACAAGCAAACCCAATTCAAAGGCAAGATAGGTAGAAAGAGAGTTTGGAAGGATTGTTATGAAGGATGTGTGGCATGTGCCAAAGAGCAGATGACAGTCTGGCAAGGGAGTGTAAACTATAGGATTCATGTTCAACAGTTAGTCATTTAGAGTGGACATGTGAGGGAGAATTAGAAGGAGAAGCTCTTCTGAACAGACATGATACTCTCAACTTCCTGCCGCAAACACCTCATAAAATAATTCAATAAAAATGAGATAAAAATAATGAGGAACATGAGATGATGAGAATAACAACATGAGACTGCTAGAGACTGTTGAGGATCTAATAAGCTGAAAACAATGCTGAGTGAATGATTGACATCCTTTTAACACAATGTACTAACTAGTACTCACTCACTTCTGAAATGTTATTCTTATTTGGTTTGTGACAGAAATAATGAAAGAGTTGGAGAGAAAATGCGGTTTATATAAATGAGTTGAAAATAAGGTAAGAAATAAAATGTTATGTGAGAGATAAATTAGGAAAGAGAACTCCCAAAATAAAAATATAGAAAATAAAAGAAGATACTAAAAATAAAAATAGAAAGAATAAAATAGAACAGAGGGAGTAAGTCAGGAGTGTCAGTTTATAAAGGAGGAAGAATAGTGGTGGAGAGAATATTTATGGGCCACCTTTGTTTTTTTCACTCACTAATGGAAATTGGAAAGCATTACAACGAAACTTAACTTTTAGCTATGCGAAGAGATTGATTGAGAAATAATTTAGAGTAATGTATTTCCCTTCCAAATTTGATAATATGAGATTTAAAAGATTATTAAGAGTGTGTGATACAAGAATTGTGAAAAGAATAAGTACATAAATAATAAAGTAGCAAGAAGATATTCCTTTTTGGAAAATAAAAAGAACAAAACGGGAAACTAAAAAAGAAAACATAAAAAAAACAAAATAGAATAAAAAGTAATTTTAAAAAGGATTTTCTAAGCATCGGATTGAATTTATGTTCTGAAGCTGCGTTCACTTGAATGTAATGAAATCATTTAGAATGGAATGAGGTGACGATTTTGGATCGAATTTACGCTTTTAGCATTTGACGCCTGACGCGCTTTAGATATGGAGCAACTGGAGTCTAGAGAGCTGTCTACCTGATTGCCCAAAGAGGCCTGTCCATGGCGACTCAGCTGGAAATGGGTCGATAATGACGTCAGCTTCCAAAAAGGCAGAGGATATTACCATTTTCTAGGAAAGTATCTCGTAGAAAATACGCGCAGAAGATTTTCTTCATTCATCAAACTAATCTTATGTGACAAACTTTTCCAATAATTTTATTCATACATATTGCTGCTCTAGAAGTAAAGTCATGAGTTCAGCATGAAACCTTAGGCCTCGTTTGGTTGCGGAAAGAAAAAAAAATTAAAGAAATTTTGAATGAAAATGAAATGTGTGTTTAATTGTAAGGAAAAAAATAAAAAAAATAGACAAAATGAGATCAAATCTTCCTTACAACTTTCTTATGAGAAAATCATTCTTCTTTATATTTTTTCCTCACTTTTTATCCACAATCAAACGAAGCCTTAATGTTAACATCTTCGGAAAAAATGAAAAGAAATATCCCTACTCTGTCAGTTGGTATACAAACTAGACCATGCAGTGGCAAACGTTTGGAAACTTTTAATGGAACATATTCTCCTAGTAGTATTTACACACACAGAAAATAGTTTATAAGTACAGCTAATGAATTTATATAGGACGATTGGTAATACAAAATTATTAGCGGATCCAGAGACAAGGCACGATTATCACTAGCAAATTGTCTAATATTCAACTAGGACTTATTCAGCAGTTGCTGTGTTTAGAAAATGCAAGCATTAATAGTAGAGTCGAGTTACATAAATTAAAGATTGTTGAAGAGCCGGGGAAGACTTACGAGCCAATCAGCTGGGCTCTAGCAAGGATGACAATGAGGAGGTTGACAATGCAGAGCAACACAGATGATGCTATTTTCTCCTCCATGTTGGGTTTTGACAAGTCGATAGGGTGATGAGCTTGAAACACAGCAGTCACTAGCCACTTAAAGCTATCAATAAGTTCCATGATTGTTGTTTTAGTCAGCTCCAGAATCCATTTTAGGATTCTCAAAGCTAAGTCGGGTTCCTCAACACAGCTTTGCGGCATTGAAAATTTTGCCACATGGACTAAAATAATGCAAGCAAAAATGAGTAGTATTTGATCAGAATTTTAAGTAAACATGTGCGACAGTATGTATTATTTTCAGATTAGCCAACTGAGCGCATGAAAAAGTCTCAATTTTTATCCAGCCATCAGCGAATTTTAAATTTTGTTTTCTTTGTAGATACGGAGCTATTTATTTACCTGGGAGAAGTCTCTCTTTGATCTTCACAACTTCTTTGTTATTCATCACCGCATTCCACAGGGCTTCATCGCACGATAAAGAAACCACCACTCTCTGTAATTAATTCACAAAATTATCTCAGTTTGACAAGTTCCAGAACAAGCATCATGACTTAAGGCTAATGTGTAAAAGCACCAAATAAGCAATGGCGAGAAATAAATCTAACCCGGAAAGACGAGTCTGTATGCAGAAAATCAAGGGCTTTCCTAACTTTTTGGTAACCTTCCGACTGCTTAACTGTCGGATGATAACTCAGCAGCATGTGCTGAAATCGGTCCAACACAGTACCCGGCGATGAGATTCCAGTCGTGAAACTGCGTAGAAAAGAATGTAAAACATCGACTCTTAAGTCTGTACCAACCAAAGCTCAATGATGATCCACGTCACAATTACGTACACATGTCACAACAATTTCATTTAAACTCCTGTAAACCCGAAAACTTCCTAAATTGAAAGTCTAACACATCCGACAGTTATATCTTAAAAAGTTATAATTTACTCCATAGTTGATGAAGCGACAAATCGAGCTGAAGCGAGCGGCTTCAACGAATCGACTAATCGTAGATTAATCGATGATTAATCGACATTTTATTTATATGTTATATGTAGTATATATTTCATATATGTAATATATATTTCATATTTGGGTACATTTTTACATCATATTTGAGTATATTTGGACACATAGTTACATCACTATATGTCATCAAAACAACCTGATGAACCAAGTTTAACAAAACACTTGATCAGTGAAAGTTTGAAAGTAAAGTCTAAAAGAAAAATATAAATGAAACTTAAAAAAATATATAAAAAAAATCAATATAGCTGATAAAAAAAATAAAAATGAAAAAAGGGAGAAAACTGGTTGAGTTTATCGCCGTCAGCCCGTCACTCTTCGGTTATCACTTTCAATCCGATCATTTCCTCCACCACTCTCCTCTCCTACGCCCACCGGCGACTCACGACAACGGATGGCAATTCGAACTTTGAATCCGAGCAGATCCAAACCTGAGCATGTCCGCACTAATCGGACTTTGAATCTGATCAGATCCGATTTGGTTGACTGCTCGCAGATCTAATTTCAATTGAATATTGAGATAAGAGAAGGCAGGAATTCGGAAGCAAAGAGTTTGAGGATTTGGTCAGTGTTGTCTGCAACCTCCAGACCCATTGGTCAATCCAACCCCACACAAATCGACCGATTTGGACGATTCATCCTCGATTAATCGAGATTTCGTAAATTTTCTCGCTTAATTGCCACTGGATCGACCAAATCGGTCGATTCGTTCTATTTTCTGAATCGAGTTTTCCGATCGATAGCCCACATAAGATCGATCGATTAATCGTCGCTTAATCGCGATTAATCGATCGATTCAACAACTATGATTTACTCCTGATGTGCAATAATCTAACTAAAGAAAAAGAACATGCCCTTTGCGCGAAACTTAAGTCGAACAGAAACTGAACTGAACAATTAAAATTCCAACTTTACGAAACTAGTTACATAATTAACAAATCTCCAAAGTTTTCCTTCAGTCCTGAATTCCAATCAGAGTCCTAATCAACCCCAACTGATCCAAATCTCAAAAACACAACAAAATTCAATCTTTAGTACAACCCAATTCACATTTCATGAAACAATACAAACTTCAACACCAAGACAAACGCCCCATCACTGTCACCACATTCTCATACCCTTTGTCAAAATCATCAATCAGATCACGTTGACAAGATCAAATACACGAAGCATACAAAAGCGCTGATTTTTCTTACTTGTGGAGTTCAGTGAATGCAAATTTGGCTTCGGATTCCGACGGGGATGATCCGAAAATGCGATCGTGAACAGTGTCGCACGAGGGCTCACTCATCGATTCCATTTTTTGCAAATGCCCTAATTCTGTCAGCTGCGGAAAATATAACAAATTTATCAAAAGAATATTTTACTTTTATTTAATCCAAAATCGTTTATTGGAATAATAATATCTTCATTTCATCTACTATATTATTCACAACACACTTATAGCGTCGAAAATTTTTATTGCTAAAGATTTTAACTTCATTGCTAAAATAGTTAGAAAATAAGACAAAAAAATTTAAAAATTACAAATTAAAAATTACAAATTGAAATTTTAAAATTGTGCGAAATACATCGAAAAATTTGAGGGGAATCGAATGCAGACATCAGAATAAAATACCTTAAAATCGAATAATATGGAGAATCAAATAGAAATATAAATAAAATCATATGTTTATGTCACGGTCTTCACGGAACGAGGTACTCAACTCTAGTTATTAATAACCGAATACAAAATGACTATTTTTAAAGAGTAGAGACAAGGCAAAAAGGTCATGAGTCAAGTTGTAGAGATGCATTAAATATTTAGTGAGATGGAAAAATCAATATTAATTGTTGATTTGTATTAATCTAACGATTGAGCTTGATTACGTATAAACACAACTATTCATGTTTTGTGCTATTTCGTTTGCTACTTAATTTAAAAAAATATTTTAATCTCTATGTCATTGTTTCACAAGAAATTAATGTCTCTCTATATCCCAACTCAAAGGGTCATATGTCTATAAAGTATTAAAAAAAACCTGATCGTAGATTGTTTAATTATGAAGGCTGTGATTAGGGGTTATTCACATATTAATAGATATTAAATTAGATTAAAAATACATAATTAAATCAAAAGGGTAAAAATATTCACGAACGAATTGCGCTGATTTATTCAAACCCAAACACATGAAAAAAAAAACTTGAAAGCTTCATCGAGAATTGCAAGCGGCGAGAGCGACGTCAGACTGCTCCGACGCGAAAATCAACGTCAACCCATTATTGCTTACTATGCTCCGATGCATATATCATCTTCAAGGTAAATCGAAACCATCTAGTGGGTGGCACTCATATCACTCATTCATCTGTAACTTGTAACTACTTCATCATCATCCAACTCTTTCTATTTCTTCTGTTATTAAATTTTACATCCAAAATCGGCATTGATTCGATATAAATCAACAAATAATAGAGAAGGAAGAGTAGATTTAATCCTATAAGAGGTGCTACACAGCCATCTGTGCCTGAACAAGGCACGTTGGACTCGGATCAGAGCGGTGATGTGGTGCATGGCAACGAAATCGAGGAAGAAAAATTGAAGAAGTTAAATCAAATTTATATGGAGGGATCGTTGGTATCCTGATTTGTTGATTGAAGATTTAGATCTTTTGAGGACAACTCTGTTTCATCTATTGGGACGTGATATTGTTTTGGGCCTAAAATTTAGGAATAAAATATGGGGGCCTCAAGCAGCTGCTTTACCTGCCTCTAGGTTAAGCCGGGCCTGGAGAATAGTAATGGGAAAGTAATGTTGAACAAAAATCAGTTATTTCAACTGTTTCAAAAGAAACACAGACAGAATCCGCCACTTTCATCTGACCCAGTGTCTTTCTCCATTCCGACCGCCTTTGCACAGCCAAAACAATCTTATGGTCCACAACACCTCGACCAGACACGAAGGCATGATAGAGCGAAGACGACTCTAAAGATAATCTGAACAAAGGAAGAACTTCTCTTCCTACTACTTATAAAGCTTGTGTTGAGAAACCACAGTCCTGTTCCTCCTACTAATCCAAACGATCCGAAAATCACCACGCCTTTCTACCGGCACACATCTCTGTGATGTACCCTTCGAACTGAACCGCAGCGAACCGAAACGATTTGAAAATCACCACGCGAAAATTACCACGCCTTCTATCGGAATCCGATTCGAATTGAACCGCGGCGAACCGCCTCTGTGCCATTCTCATCATCAGATCTGGAGCGCATGAAGCAACTCCATCAATTCAACGATGATGGCTCGAACGGAAAGGAGGATGACGAGGGGATCAAGCAAGGCGCAATCAGAACGGCAAAGGATGTGAAAGAGGCTGACGGTACAAACCTCTCATTCTCTATATTATTTAAACAATGAAAAAAAAGTAGGGATGCACAAGGATCACAAAAGACCGCAGACCGATCGAGTTTTTGCGAGTCGGTTTGCGGTCCCATTTTTTCACATTTTGCGAGTTTCGGATCGGTCCGGTCTGGACCGCAAATTAAAAAATCAAAACTCCAAACCTACCTAAACACTAAACACATACACAAACAGATACGTCACGTAACAAAAGGAAACACGTAAGTACGAAATAGAATACAAACGATTGAAACGAAAGTCCAATCGTCAATCGCAACCGCGCAACAGTGCAAGCGCAACATCAACTGTCACCCTTGCCTGCAACTCTTCTCGACGGTTGCATGTAACTCTCCTCGACGCCCGTTCGCCTAGCACCTCTTCCGAGTTCCGACTCCTCTGCCGGCCAGCCCAGCCGACACCTCTTTCGAGTTTCGACCTCGACGTCTCTCTACTCTCGAGCCCAGCCGACGCCTCTATAGTCATGGAATCGTTGTCTTGCAATGTGAGTTCTTCTACCCTATTTTATATTACTCGATTTTTTGTTTGGATATGTTTCAATTTTTTGTGTGTATGAATAAGTTCAGGTTTATCATTTATGTTTGCGGTTTGCCTTTGTCCAGCTTTATAACTCTGTTTGTGTTTTGTTTTGTACTCTGCACCTCTGTCGATTTTGCTTTTTGTATTGCCCTGCTTTGTTAATTGTTATAAAGTATATCTGGCAGTCATGAATGATTCACATGGCTTCCTTTCATTTAAGTTTGGCAAGCCTGGTGGATGCTCTAGCCCTAGAGGATACAATGACATGTGAATCTGCCATTTTTTTCATGTTTGCGGTCTTTGACGGTCCAGATTGAGATCGGACCAACTTTTGCGGTCCTGCGGTCTCGGTCCCGGATCGATCTACGATCCAACTTTTAAGAAATTTACGATTCTGCGATCAGGACCGAGACCGACCCGACCCGACCCATTATGCATCCCTAGGAAAAAGTGTAGAAATAGTACTCATGAAAATTCGTTAATCACAACCCAAATCTTTGGGCCCGATGCTTCGGGCTATGAATTAGCCTTTTCGCACACTCTAAAAACGGCTGCGTATTATTATCAAAGCTCTTTGGCAGCGGAAGTTGGTTGCTACATAGCCTTTGAGACTTGATCCACGTTCATCGCGCAAAGCGCTGGTTTCCAATCAACTTCAAATCTCCGCATCCCCACACACAACGCCGTCGATCGACCGATTCATCGATGTTTTTCTTCTCCATTTCTCCTGGCTTCCGCTGATCCGTACATTTTGCACTTCTTCTCTCTTTTACTCGATTCTTCCAATTACGGTAACTCGATCGATATATCTCGCTGTTCGTCGATTTTTGATACTGTGGATTCTGTTACAACTGTAAGATTGCGTTTCCGATGCGTAGTTGATTTTTTTTTTTTGTGGTTGTTGTTATCGGTTTGGTTTTGAAGTTTGATTGTGGGAACTGGTTGGTTTGATGGCGGAGTTGAGCGCTCAATCGCGGTATGTGAAGTTAACTAAGGATCAAGGCGAAGAGGAAGTCGAGATCACGCCTGGTGAACTCAATCAACCTATTGAAGTTCCTCAGGTACGTACTCTAATTTGTACTATTTCGCTACCTAGCAGATAAAATGTTTTTGTTCTAAAATATCAAATATGTTTCGCGCAAGTGGTCCATTTCCGAGAGGAGAATATTGTGTGTTTTTTATGGATCCTATGTAAGTAAAATTAAGCGTGAAGTGGGATCTTAATGGGTGTTGTGGATGGGCGAGGTATTTGCACGGATAACGTAGTCGTTAGTGAAGTGTGAACTGGTGGTGGATTCTTGAGTTTATTTGTAGGAGTTTTCATGCATTGAGAAATGAGGAGTAGAGAATGTAATGAGGCTTAGGAGGAGGGTTTTACTGTCTTTTTTTCCATGTTGGAGAATTTTGTGTTTTCCTACTTAAGTTGTTTGGTTACCAGTTGCAAGTGAGGAAGTGTTTAGAGTGTGGTCAACCTTTGCCTGATACATACCAACGCCCTGCTGATGAAGATTGGACCACTGGAATATTTGGATGTGCTGAAGATCCCCAGAGTTGTAAGAATCTTAGTTTTTTTTTTTTCGTTAATGTATCTTATTTTCCAGGATTGCTGGATTGTTTTAGTAGGTGGAGAACGAATTGATTATTTGATTTTTTTTCCCCGAAGCTGTGGATATGGATATGGTTTACTATGATGAAGCAAATTTTACAGGCTGGAAAGGCTTGTTCTGTCCATGTATCTTATTTGGGCAGAATGTTGAAACTATGAGAGACGATACGCCATGGACAGGTCCGTGTGTGTGTCATGCTCTCTGCATTGAAGGAGGCATGGTAGCAGCAGCGGCAACCGTGATGTTTCATGGTGTTGATCCAAAGACATCTTGCTTAATTCTAGAAGGCTTGTTCTTCACATGGTGGCTCTGTGGCATCTATACTGGCATCATTCGTGAATCACTGCAAAAGAAATATCATCTCAAGGTTATCTTACCGTCACTCCTATCCTTTTAATCTAAAGATTTCAAATGATGACGTGCAACAAGTCTAAAGATCTTACATTTCATTCTAGTTTGTGCTCTGTTCTTGAGTAGTCCATGCGATCTAACAGCTTCTTTGTTTGTCGCAGGATTCACCTTGCGATCCATGCATGGTGCATTGCTGCTTACATCCATGTGCTCTATGCCAAGAACATAGGGAAATGAAAGGTCGTCTATCTGACTCTGGTGACATCAACTCCACCGTCACCAGCCCGCCAGCAATTCAGTCAATGGTGACCACCCAGACAGAGAACAGATCCTCCAAATCATCATCAGAAGATCCGGAAGACCACCATCATACTAGTAACGAACTCCAACTGCAACCTGTTTCATAGAACTCAGACCCAACAAACAAGCTCACAACTCCGATTCACTTTCATTTCCTTCAAACCAGAAGTCCTTTTTGATGTTCATACGCTGAATCATCTCTTACAACAAACTCTGACAGCCTCTATGTTTTCAAGAACATAGATCCAAAATCAACAAGGACTACAAACCCAAGGAGGGAGGGTAAACATACCATTCAAAAAAAAAAAAAAACGAAAGGCCTCCAAAAATATTAAAAAAACTGAAAGGGCCATAATGCAATTAAACAAAACCTCATCGCCCCCGCATAGTCGTCTTCTGGTTTCGACCACACTACATCACTCTCACTCCTCCGTGTCGGAATCGTCTTCACGCCTCACCACCGCACGTCTCCTCTACACTCTCCGCTCATCCACCAAACCCTCAACCTCTCCCTACCCGCAACAATCTCCATTCTGAAGCCAAAAACGATTCTTCAAGTTTTTATTTACATATATCGAAAATTAATGTTTAGTACATGTTTTTATCAACAGAGAATAAGCCGATGTCAAATTATTTGTGACGTAAATTTTGGTCATTTGGCAGAGTAGACAGATTTTGTCACGCCAACGAAAAAAATCACATATATTTCAAATGCAAAGATATGTCTTGGCCAACTTCTAAAAATCAAATTGCAGATGAAAGAGAGAGAAAGGAAATACACGTTGGTAATATATGGATGATTTTGTGTGTGGATCATATATATATGATTAGTGATTTTGCAGGTTAACAATAATAATTGACAAGCCTGGCCACGTTGATTTCACCATTGAAGTTGCGAGGGCATTGTGGGTTCTTGATGGTGCCATTCTTTGTAGTGTTGGTGGTGTTCAAAGTCAGTACAGTAGTGTTGATAGGCAAATGAGGAGAGATATGAGGTTACAAGAGAGAGTTGCATTTATAAAAAACTGGATCGTAGACCGTGGAAAGTTGTCAATCAGGTTGGTTTATGATCGTTGATTATGATGGTATAGGCTAGAAAGAGTTACCTTGATTTAGCTTACTGAGCAGTGACAAATTTAGCAACATTTTTAAGTAGGAATACTTTAATATCTGCACATTTTTCATTCAGGAGAGATCTGATAACACATTTCATGCATTCTGCTGAAGTATGATCTTTCTTTTAACCTCCCACATATAATTCCCTCTTATGTGATTTACTTCATCCTTTCTAATCAATCTCTTGATTGTTTGTTGCCAAAGAGTTGACACCTGATGGTCCTTAGTTGTTGATTTCTAAATTTAAATATTGGAATCAGGACTCGTAATGAGCTACACGCGTATATCATTCTATAGTGAAAATATTCATTTCAAGTTACACTGTGTATGGTTTCTGGGCACTCTAATGGATTATTATTTTTTATCTACGCAGCTGAGGTCTATGTTACGGCATCACAATGCTGCTGTACACAAGTTCCAATTGGTTTGGAGGAGAATCTGGAGGGGTCTAGTTGACCATGTAAACATGAAAGCTATCAATTTTCATAACGCCAGTGGTTTAATTTGTACTCATGATGTGCTTTTTTAATTACATTTAACTATGTGCAACAAAGTGAGGTATCCCAATCTTTTTTTCTTTACCAGGGACCTTGATATTAACATTCTTGCCTTGTGCTGTTACTGGGTATAGGGAGTGCAACCTCTTCTTGACGTTGACGGTGTGCTAGACTATCTTCCTTATCCAACTGTGCATGAAGTGGATAATTATGCGCTAGATCAAACCAACAACGAAGAGAAAGTAATTCTGTGGGACATCAACTTCTAGTTATAGTTCCTTCGCAAATTGGAATGTAAGATGTCTTCTCATAATTTTTATTATCGATTTCATTTGTAAAGGTTACCCTTTCAGGAACACCTGACGGGCCTCTTGTTGCATTGGCTTTTAAATTAGAAGAAGGTCGATTTGGTCAGCTTACATATTTAAGGTAACATAGCTTGGCATGAACATGATGCATCCAAAACATTTAAACATCCAAGACCATTGAAACTAATTTAAATATTCGTTTGGTTGCGCGAAAAAAGTGAGGAAAAGAAAATTTAAAGAAAAATGATTTTTCCATAAAAAAGTTGTAAGAAAAATTTGATCTCATTTTGCCTATTTTTTTTAAAAAAAATTTTCCTTACAATCAAGTACACATTTCATTTTCACACAAAAATTCTTTAATTTTTCTTTTCCACTCTTTTTTCCTCGCAACCAAACGGGATCATACTATTTTAGAAATATATCAAATTCATGTACTGATGATGATTATTTAGTATATCCTTTAGTCCTTACGCACTCCAATGAGATGGAGGTTTGTGTTAACCAGTATATCATTACCGCTTTCAGTAAGAATACCCCTAGTAGGGAAAAAATAAGTTCAGTTCAGCAAAGGAGATTGGTGAGGTTGCCCCCTTAAGGAAAGTTGACAGGTATGACTTCATGTTGTCTGTGAATCGATTGATGACTGTAACTCATTTGGTTTCATGAGCAGACTTCATGACTGTAACTCCACAGGGTGAACTGGAATACAATGAGCATATGCAGCCGTCTCAAATGACGTACAAACGCTATTAGTGAATGCTCACAAGGCCACTAAAGGCAGAGCAGAGTAGACAACCGAAGTTCTGTATGTTTGCCAGTGACTGAACACTTGCATCGACCGGCTGGTGAAATAAGAGTAAAATCCAGGACTACTCGGGCAACTGGCTGAAACATATGATAGCTCAACGGCCTTCATCAGGTCTCGCACATGAGACAACAAATGAAGCATGTGAAGGTATACACTATACTAGTATTGATGTTGATTTTTAGTAACGAGTCAAAGCTGAAGTTTGTGATGAAAAATGTTTTTGATAGTTAGGATCAGAATAACATATGGAAATTTGTGCATTTCAACTGCGCAACTCTTTATTGATTTGAATATGTTTTTACAGTCAGAGTTTGTAGTGTGTATGCTATGCCCTACAAGCGATTCGAAGCAATTCCAGTTCACAGATTGACCCTTGTATCAAACTTGTAAATGTTGATGGTCGATCATGCTTAAAGTAAATCGATGCCAAACCTATTGTGCCGTCTGTTATTACAAGATATCATAAACTCAACGGTCGGTGAAGCGCCTAGATTTAGGTTAGAAAGTGTTGGCCTTTTATTTGGTGTTATGTCAGGAGTCGAGACAACTCGACATGCATGCGTGATGAAAACACATAATTAGGTCACACGGTCGCTATGTCTGTTTTGATTGCGGAAAATTTGGAGGAAAGAAAATGAAATATAAAATTCAAGAGAAGATGATTATTATTATTCCTCACAAGATCTGATGAAAATTTTAGTAGTAATTTCATTTTTTTTTCGCGTAACAAAGCATAAATATTCAATTTCCGAAAATTTTCTATCCTCCGAACTTTGCATGATGCCTACGGGGTATACGAAATCTGAGAATTCGTAATATTGAAAAATTGATGTATCACAATTGAAGTCTTAAAGCAAAATTCATCGTGTAGAAAATTACTTCCTTGACGCTGATGCATTTCTGAAATTTTACATGTTGAGCTTCACTTATTATTATTGCTGATCTTCTGGCCATCCACCAAGGCTGAAGAGTGAAAAGAATACACTAAGAGCATCTCCCGCGCGATTGGTAAAATCGGTTGGAGATGTAAAATTTGCCACGTGTCAGTAAATAAATTTACAACCCCCTTCTCAGAGCATCCGCACCCCTGGGTTGCAAATTGGGTTTGTAAATCCAATTTTACAAATCCAATCCACCCTTTTACAAACCCTAAGCTCCAACCCAAATCTTCATCTCCAATCTTCAACACCGAACAACCCCAACCAACTCTCAAATCAACACCGCAGACTGACCAACCACCACTCCGACCGACCAGCACCGCACCACCACCACTCCGACCACCCACCATGACCACCATCACAACTCCGACACCAACACCACCCACCATCACCAACACCACCATCACCACGACCCACCACCATCACCATCACCATTCCGACACCAACACCATCACCATCACCATTGCGGACAGAATTGAGGGCGG
>JAWWMW010001489.1:169126-180655 GCA_035048345.1 Echeveria elegans
AGTTCCCGAGAATATGTTACCTCTTGCAACTGAGAAAAGGCGAGAACTCATAGAAATGGTCTCTGAAGTGGATGACACACTTGCTGAAGCTTTTCTCAGCGATGAGCCAATATCATCCTAGGATCTTGCGGTAAGAATATTGGTCTGGTAGTTACATATTATTAAGTTGCAGTTATATGTATTATTTATCATTATATCTTATATCTTGTTGCTTGGAGGCTAAAAGCTTTTGTCCCTTGGCGTTTCGTGTAATTTCTAACAAAACTTGAAATGTCTGTACCATAAACGGCTCATGTTTTCAATTAGAATTGGATATAAACATTTTCAGTGTTGACCAGTAGTTTATAGAATCTGTTTTTCATTTGTTACGTAGTAACTGCCTGTACTCTGAACAGGAAGCAATTCGCAGAGCAACTGTAGCACAGAAGTTTGTTCCTGTATTTATGGGCAGTGCATTCAAAAACAAGGTAGCTAGGCAATTCAGGCCATTCCTCTATTTCTGTATAATGGCTGCTGCAAGTGTTTTTAACGATCACTTATCTCCAATTTAATTACACATTATCTGCGTGTTCAGCTCATTTTAATGCCTAGGCTTCATTCAATTTCATTTTTCAGTTGCATACGCAATTAACTGAAGCTAGAGGCTTGTACTTTTTTCGTGTCCTTTTGAAATGTCAAGTATGCTATCCAGATTGATGTAAACATGTTTGCTTTGTGCTGTTTCTGGATATAGGGAGTGCAACCTCTTCTTGATGGTGTGCTAGACTATCTTCCTTGTCCAACCGAAGTAAATAACTATGCACTTGATCAAACCAACAATGAAGAGAAGGTAATCCTGTGGGACCTTGACTTCTACTGTATTTCCTTCGTAAATTGGAATTTAAGATGTGTTCTCAACTCCATTTCAAAAGATTATCCTTTCTGGAACACCTGATGGACCTCTTGTTGCATTGGCTTTTAAATTAGAAGAAGGCCGTTTTGGTCAGCTTACATACTTAAGGTAATTCAGTTTTTATTTTATGTGAACATGACCCATTAAAAACATTGAAACATCCAAGACTTTTGAGTACTAACTTTCACTCAGTGCTTTTTTAGAGTATATGAGGGCGTCATTCGCAAAGGTGATTTTATAATTAATGTCAACACTGGTAAGAAGATCAAGGTAATTTCTTATTTGATAAGATCTGTAATATCTATATCCTTTAGTGTTTTATAAATGCATCAAAATGTTAGCTTCTTCCCTTATTGATGATGATTATTATTGCACAGCTTAGACATTCTTCCTTCCTCTCTTTTTTCTTTTCTGGTTATTAAACAATATTTCTTCCTGACGGTGCAAAGTTGTACTGTAGGTTCCTCGCTTAGTCCGCATGCACTCCAATGAGATGGAGGTTCGTATTAAACAGTATTACATTACTGGTTTAATTTCCACTTTAGATTTTCAGTTAGAATGACCTCGAACAGAAAATTTTAGTTCAGTGCTCAGCAATTTTTTTGGTCTTACTAATATGGGTGTCTTCATCTAATTACTGGCGTCTCTTGTTCAGGGATTTCTCCTTTGAGGCTTGAACATCTTTTGTGTCTATCTTAGATGTATTTAATGATCTTATTTATAGGTCATATGTGTCTTAATTTAATTTTGTAAAGCATCAGCTTCCTGCCAACATTATATAAACCAACAGGCAATCTATATTTTAAAACAAATCCATACATGATGAGAAACTGATGTGCTTGTGTAGACTGCTCTATATTGTATTTAAGTCATGCCGGTTTTCATATTTTAGAAGTCATAATATTTATATTTGGAAATGGTTCATGATGCCAAAAAAAAATCTTCAGCTATCTATGGTATGCTCATCACAATGTATTGGGTTCTTTTCACTTGGAAAATATTTTAAAAAAAATTGATGGCGCAAATATTTACTATTTTTATATTTAGAATTAACTGTTTGGTTCATTTATCAGGACATACAAGAAGCTCATGCTGGCCAAATTGTTGCGGTGTTTGGTGTGGATTGTGCTTCAGGTAATTTGATATTTCTGTATGCCATATCCACTCCATGCTGTGTATGTCTTGAATATGTCAAAAGTTGCCAAACTTTTCTGTAGGCTGTAAGCCCTGTTACTACCGAGCTCTTTACATGCCAGTAATCAATTGAAATCTTAGTCCATAGGCTTCGACTGAATAGCTATAAAACAGGGTTGCCAATCCAAATCTGATCATAGGGTTTCTTGTCATCAAATCAAGTTTTGTGCGCTGGGAATTATAAACTGCTGATGTCTTTTCATTAAATATAGATTCTCAGGGCGTGTTGCTTACTAATTTAACCTTGCCGTGACTGTTATGCATTCAGGAGATACATTTACCAATGGGACTGTCAAGTACACCATGACCTCAATGAATGTTCCTGAGTCAGTTATGTCATTGGCTGTTTCGCCGGTTTCTAAGGACGCCAGTGGACAAGTAAGCATTTTTGAGGGAGATATCCATTGAATTCATATTTCTGTTTCACTCAATGATTGTGAGCAAATCACATGTTTGCTTTCAGTTTTCAAAAGCACTGAATCGCTTTCAGAAAGAGCATCCTACTTTCCGTGTTGGGTTGGATGCAGAAACTGGACAGGTAACACTTCATGATTTCTACCACATTTACTGAAAATGTGAACACTTGATGACTGTAACTCGATTGGTTTCATGAGCAGACCATTATCTCTGGAATGGGAGAACTTCATTTGGAAGTATACTTAGAACGGATTCGGAGGGAGTACAAGGTCCTCTAATATTTAATTAAAACCTTTTTTGCCCTTTCGTCTATACGACTGTGTCTTATGATGTGTGCAACTAAAGCTCATTATATGTTTATATGTGAATTAAGGTGGAAGCAACTGTCGGCAAGCCTCGAGTCAATTTCAGAGAAACTGTGACTCAACGTGCTGATTTTGATTATTTGCATAAGAAGCAATCTGGAGGATCAGGTCAATATGGACGAGTGACTGGGTATATGTTTACGACTAGACACTTGTAGAAATTAGATTGTGATACTCATTGTCATTGCACGACCTTACCAGCACATAAGTTCTGGTACTTTTCGTGCATTACTCAAACCACATCTAGTCTACCAAACTAATCATGGGTGAAATCTACACAGTCGCTCTCTCAAAATTAATCCAGCAGTTCACTCTAGGAAAGGTGTCAGAAGAAAGCCTAACTAGCATCATTTTCCTTCTAAATGATGGTAAATGATGTGTCTATACCATCATTTACTTGTCTTTATGCCCCATTTATGAGCAATTTTAACGTCAGATGGTAGCCATAGTATGTAACTAATTGTGTGTTGGTGATTTTGGTGGACTCTGAGCTATCTCTCTCTTATGCTAGATCTGCTACGTTTCTGTCATATTTTGGATTCTCTTCCAGTTGAAACAAGCATCTCTCAACTATCTTGCCATTTGTTTTGGGCATTGCTCGTTGTGCTTTGAGGGTACAACCTAATAGTTAAATTATCTTCCAATTTCTGAGGGCATTATCTTCAAGAATGACTCTATTTTCACATCTTTTGCATGTTAAATTATGATCATACATAACTCGCTCAGGAAGACTTTTTATGTTATCCTATCATGTTTCCTATCTGAGGCTATAACTTGCCATTCTTTTTATCTCACTGGTTCACTGAAATGTAGTCTCATTATTTCAGGTTCATCGAACCACTTCCACCAGGTTCGTCAACGAAGTTTGAGTTTGAAAACAGTATTGTTGGACAAGCTATACCTTCAAGTTTTATCCCAGCCATTGAGAAAGGTTTCAGAGAAGCTGCAAATTCGTAAGTCATTCCTGGAAGATTATAAGAGTTCTCCATTGTTTTTTTTTTCTGACACATCCTCGATCACTTGTCTCCTTGATCAGGGGCTCTTTGATTGGCCATCCAGTTGAGGATCTTCGGGTTGTCCTAACTGATGGTGCCGCCCATGCTGTTGATTCCAGTGAACTTGCGTTCAAATTAGCTTCCATATATGCGTTTCGACAGGTAACTCAAAGCTGTCTAGTCTGTAGCCGCTATCTGACCATTTGTGGCTTTACGTTTCTTCATCTAATGCACGTTTCATCCATAGTTTCTCTGATATTTATTTCCTCTCGCTTATTTACATGACAGTGCTATATAGCTGCACAGCCTGTCATTTTAGAACCCATAATGACAGTAGAACTGAAAGTTCCAACCGAGTTTCAGGGGCCTGTCACTGGTGACCTCAACGAGTCAGTATTTTGTGATCTCGTTGGTCTTGTTAATCATGGTTTGTGAATTAAATCTTAATGTCGTCAACATAACAGGAGAAAAGGGATGATTATCGGTAATGATCAGGAGGGAGATGATTCTGTCATTACAGCAGAAGTATGTTTACTGACATGTAACACATCTTAATAGTATTAGAACCTTTTTTTCCATACGTAAATGACGCTGGCTTAGCACTTTTAAGTATGTGGATTGTGGATATTGGGTCGCAATCAGTTTTTTTGTCTCCATACGCACTAATGTTATTTTTTGTGAGGATGTACATGTCGTTTATCTATTGTTCCGCTAGAGTCCTCGGAGCTTTTCCTTATCGTTCTATCGTATTTCAGGTCCCGCTGAACAATATGTTTGGTTACTCAACAGCTCTGCGCTCAATGACACAGGTGCCTGAATCTGAGATTTCATACTCAATTCTGCATGTTATTCCATTCCATTCATTATGGCTGAATGTCTATTTTACAGGGGAAGGGTGAATTCACAATGGAATACAAGGAGCACGCAGCTGTCTCAAATGACGTACAAACTCAATTAGTGAATGCTCACAAGGCCACTAAGGCAGCGGAGTAGAGAACTGAAGTTCTGTATGTATACTAGTGAGTGAAACCTTGCATTAAATGGCTGGAGAAATAAGAGTAAACCCACGTCTACTCGGATAACTTATTGTAGCCTCAACCTCAGTGGCCTCTCATCAGGTCCTGCACGAGAAACAACAAATGAAGATTGGGATGTGAAGGTATATTGATATTATTGATTATTACACTGCTGGGTCACAGCTGAAGTTGTGATTTAAAGAGTTTTGATAGTTAGAAAAGGAATAAAATTATGGGAACCTACATCGGAAACATGTGTATTTTCAGCTGCGCAACAAAAAAAAAATTTCTTTCAAAATTTCATACCCAGAGTCTTCATTTCTGTTTTTTTTCAGTTTATGCTCAGAAAGTGCCCTAACTCCCAAACTGACACTTTTATCACTTGTAAATTGTTATGCACAAATAGATTTTACCAACATCAAACATTTACTTTGTAATTTGGTGCTCTGTTTAAACTACTCAACACGTTATTGTACATGCTCCGGTCGCGCTGTCTATGAATTTCTTATCAACAGTCATTCTTATCCGACAAAATTATATATAAATAATTGATGGAGGAGAAATCTAGATATCTTCAGTTCAGAAGAATTGTTATCAAAATTTCTCATGAAGAATGAACAAGCGAAAATGCCCTAAAGCCAGACAGTCGTTGCAGGGATCAAAAAAAAAAATCATCGTTAAATGATACGTAGGTATTTTAAAATTAAAATATTATTATTATTTTTAAGATACAACTATTATAATATTTAAACATGAATAGTAAAAAAATTCTTACACAGTACACAATGACATGAAAAATCATCCCACGATAAACAAAATTATGGTGGGATGCATTATTATTTTGATAATCACTTATGGTGTTTTTATGGTAAAAAAGAGTACGGTGCTCTAAAGCACAAGTTTACCTTCATCTAGCCGTCCGGATATTTAAACCCCCTAATGCATTTCACAAATTTTGTATATTTCATTTATTATTTGCTGCTCTCATGGACAACCACCAAGGCTGACAAGTTAAAAAGAATACATGCAATTTGTACATTTTAAGTATTTCTACCCAAATGCCTCCCGCAATTTGGTCGGCAGGTGCAAGGACTCCGATTCAATTGGAGACAGGTACTGATCTACCATACTGCTACACACTTGTTCCAAGCTTGGAGGGTTCCACTGCAACCAAAATTAAATGTCAGTGTTGGCCAAGACTAGGAAATACAAAACTCACATTCCACTATGCTAGGACAAGTATCTACGTAGTGGGATATTAGTACCTTTGGGGCCATGTCCTTATCTACCATTCTTGCCCTCACCCCCTGACAACAACCGAAAAACTTAATAATCAAAGCTCCAAATATAGCTATTAAACCTTACAGCTATCATTAAATCAATCATGTTGTGCATGTGATTATTTTCAAAGAGTGTCAAACATTTATTTATTTACCTCACAGAAATCGGTGGTGATTGATCCTGACATTCCTTGCAGGGACATGTGGTATTCACGTTCCAAGCATTGATCAAATGTTTGATATCTGCCTTCACGAACCTGAGAGAAATATCAGCAGGTGTTTGCTTTCATAGTATTACAGTTGGGAGTCATGATAACGGTAAACTGTCCTAATACAGGAGAAGGTAACAAGGAAAAAAGACTCACAGATCTCAAGGAAACCTTCAAGCTCAACGGCGATGCTTCTTTTAGCCTGGCGAGAGTCGACATGCACCACACATCTTTTGTGCTACTTAGCTCACTTTCCTAACATTTGGTAAAAGAAGAACAACACATCAGGAAACTGATTATAAAAGTAGCATTTGCATTCGTCACAAGCTACCAAAGAATCATTGATAAAGTTTGTATCATTTCATTTGGCGCTTGCCAAAGAGTAATTTATTGTGTATGTGAGATTTAATATCATGAGAGTCAAATAAAATTAAGCTTGAAGGCCAATCACTTGCCAAAGAATCAATTATTTCTTCAACTGAGGCTTTGCTGAAGCATTTATCAACAATTTCAGTCCTGCACGTGTATGATGACGAGTCAAAATGCAAAATCCTTTCCCAATATTTGACATCGAATTCAGTCGCTACAAGTCTTAAGCATCTACCGGAGTTCCAAAACATAGATAAATATTGAAAACCTGTGCATGACGCTTGTCTGATCTAAATATGGAATATCACTAAAGTTTTCTAAAGCGGTTTCAATGACAGAAGGGTCATCTGTATCCAACTTTCCAAGGTGTTCTTCAATTAGGGGAAGCTTCTGTTTAACCAAAAAGAAAATCCCAACAAAATATCTCATGCATAGTGAAAGACAGGATATGAACTCATATATGGTGTGAATCACAGACACTGACTGTAATTTGGGAATAATGAGTGGCAAGGCCGCAAGCCATCATTTCTGCTCCATTAAGTCGTGCTCCAGTCAATCCCAGATATTCTCCTAGAATCCAAAAAACATGCATGTCAGAAACTGCTCGAGGTACATGTAAAAGGTGAACAAAACCGTAGACGAGCTATCGAGGAGCTTCTGCAAGGGTTCGGCAATGGTATGGTATATCCAGCACGTAGGAGAATATAGATTGGGAGTAGTATGTAAGAATTCACCGAAAAGAGCAGTGCCAGTCAAATTAAATCCAGGGGGTTAACTGTAAACAAAAAATTCAGTACCCATATAACCAGGGAGTCGCGGGAGGTAAAACGAAGCACCAGCATCGGGATGGAATCCAATCAAAGTTTCAGGGGTTGCAAATATCTAATATTGGCACGTGAAAGAAGTGAATCCATGTTTTTTCCCTGCGTTTCTAAGTTCTAACATGACAAATGTTGGTCTGTTGTGGTTAGGTTACTAAACAACTATGAAGCCAACATATAACTATGAAACTATTGCTTACTGTTTTGTCAGTTGCTAATCGGAAAGTCCCTGGAATCGAAATGCCAGCTCCACCACCCATGGTAACACCGTTCAACAAAGCGACCTGCATGGATGGTAAATAAACAGCATGAGTGGAGTTTCATAATGGTCAACTATCTTCCAGATAAACATATATATTCCTAGTTCAAAATGATTAGATTTATTACACCTCCGCCAGAGCTAAGTTTCAGTTACAAAAGGTCAAAGATATAAGAACTGGAGATCACTCACATGAGGTTTTACATATGTACCAAGATAGTATATAAATGTGTACACCGTTTTAAAGAATTGTTTACAGTCTTCCTTGCTCCCTGCAGATTGCGAGTCCTTTAATCAGATTTCCAAAATGAAAGATATAACAGATACGGAACCGAATTACAACTCGTGGCTATTTATAATATGAACGCCGAAACAAATAGAAAACAGTCCCAGTACTGACATCAGTTTAGTAGCAGAAACCTCCATAAGCTGCATCGCAAAGTATGCAGGCAACAAACTTTGATTGCCGTCAATATATTTTAATAAAATCTCATATATAACCATCTCCGCAATTTTCATTTTTGTTCATAGCTTGTTAAGTAAGATGTTATTCCCTTCATCTCCCAATAAAAAATAAAATTGAACTAATAGCCTTCAGTGGTCTTCTTTAAATCATTTCAGAAGCAATAATTTTGAGCAAATAATTGAGCATTGAGTGAAGGAAATAATTGTGGAGAAAACCTTTACTCTTGTAACAACTACATACCAAATTTCACTTCAAGCCTTCAGCAGAAGTAGGTGATACACACAGTAAGACACTATCCCCAAATCCCACAGACACAAATGATTGCAAAATATTGAATAACTGTACCTTTTTTAACAGTTTACCTTCATTGATCGAATGATACAAACTAACAATATCTCCTCCAGCGCAGAATGCCTTGCCAGACCCCTTCACACGGCAAAATAACATATCAGTCTCAATTATTCACCAACAAAAAAATATCGCAACCAAATTACATGAATACCTTCATCATAACAAATCCAACATTAGGATCCTCTTCCCAAGATTCATACAGCCTATTCAACCTCGCACCCTGAGACACGCCACACAATTCATCTCTCAACCTCAACTCCATAAATTCCAAGTAAATTATTTCAAACAAATTTTGATCACAATTACATAAATTCTGTACGAAAAAAAAGAAGAAGCAAATATAAGCTTTTCTTACAATGGTAGTGTTCAATGCATTCAACACGGACGGTCGATTGAGTATAGCCATACGCGTAGGGGCATTTCCAGCAACCAAAACCTGTCAAGATCCAGTAGACAAAATCATCATCACCATTCACCAGTAGCGAATGAGTGAAAAGTGAGACCACACGCGCCAAGCACCTGGCTGTCGGCGGAGATGTTCAGTGGAGGAGGAAGAGTGGAAATCGCTCGCGATGAACTGACGAGAAGGCGAGAAATCGGCGAAGAAAGTATCGGCTTCGATCTTTGCAGCATCGTCGCTGGTGGGAGGAAGCCAAACGAAGCAGGAGTCTCGTGTGTATTTGTATCCGGTGCGCTTCGATCTTTCCTGACTTTAAATTCTCTGTTTTTATTTTTTTGCTAACGTATATGTATCTATCTATTCTTATAAAACAATAAGGAAAACGTCTCTAAAACCAAACAAGAAAATTTCATTATTATCCTTAATGTATTATAATAATTTATTTTTAAACATATAAATAATGAGCATAACATAAAACCAAAACTAAAAATATATTATTACCCTTTATTAAGGGCATTATGATAATTTATTTAGTTTCTTCTCCAAGTTTGCAGATGGGTACGATGGAAATGAGGATGAGAATTGAGGAGCTGTAGAGATGGGGAGTTTGGACACCGGAATCAAGGAATTGATCAAACTGAAGGGGGAGAATAGTGTCTGTTCCCGTATTCCCGTCGGGACGACGGGCGGAACGCTAGTTTTTAATAATTATTAATTATAGTATGAGTTTTTTTTTGTTGAAAATTTGGTATTATATTATGGACAAGTGTCAAACCGGTCGTCCCGACATAAATTTTTTCCATGTTTTAATACAATTTTAATAAAGATTTCCGTTTCTCTCTATAATTTTATTCTTGTAATTGAAATTTTTTAATGCTATATATTTTTAATTTTTTGAATATAGTTCCTTTATATTATTTTTAATTTTGTGACAACTCATCATCTCGAATGAGAAATCTATATGTAAGAAAATTGATCAAATACTCGGTTCAATACAATTAAACATTCGGTCACATACATTTAAATAAAGTCATATACAAACAAATACGGCCAAAAACGAAATAATAGAAACAAATGTGTGGATGGTGTGTGGTGTAAATAAAAGTATGGAGAGGGGTATTTTTGTCAAATGATGTTTTTTTATTCTTATTTTATTTTATTATCATATAGCGACGAAAATCAGGACTTTAGCGACGAAAATTTGTCCTAGCTGTTTGTGTGTTGAGGACACTATCCTATTATTATGATAGATTTTCTACAATTGTCCCTGATTATCATCTCCTCCCTCTGTCTTCTTTTGTTATTCTTTTTTCTATTTTTGGTGTCCCCTTTTGTTCTTCCTATTTTCATTTCGGACAGTTCTCTTTCATACTTTATCTCTCACATAATACTCTCTTTCATACTTTATTCTCCACTCACTTATCTTTATCTTATTTTATCTCTCACACTCTCATTATTTCTTAAAAAATATATCACAACTCAAACAAGAATAAATGAAACTGTGAACTCAGACGACGACGAACGAACTAAAAATTAGGGCGACTGCGCTCGCATTTCAAGAGAGGCAAAAAATTTGAATTTCGTCGAATGTGTCTGTGATGTGACCGACAGGGGAGACAGGAGACACGTTTTTTTTTTTTGGAACAAAACTGCCCTCCGACTGAAAATAGTTGGGGATTAAAAGTAAACTGAATTTATCTGGTTAGATAGACACGTGTCAGCCATCCGTCCATGACGTCGCTAGATCAACGGAGGGCATTACCTGACGCATGGACACCAGATCAATTCTCTCTTCATTGTTAAAATTTGAGCATCTCCGGGCTCCAATACATTTGCTAAAATGATTATCTAAAACTTATATATAATAACAATTGTCAAATCCCCTCGTTCCAACGGAAATTTTTTTCACATTTTAATTCAATTTTAATAAAAAAATTAACATTTTTCTTTATAATTTTATTCTTGTAATTGAAATTTTTGAATGCTACATATTTTTAATTTTTTAAATATAGTTTCATTATATTATTTTTAATTTTATGACACTCGTCATTCCAAATGAAAAATCTATACGTAAAAATTGATCAAATACTCGGTCTAATACAGTTAAATATACGATCACATACATTTAAATAAAGTCATATACAAACAAATATGGACAAATACGATCAAATACGAAATAATAAGAATAAATACGTATGAATGACGTATGATGTAAATAAAAGTATGTGGAGTGATATTTTTGTCAAATGAAGTTTTGTTTTGTCTTTATCTTTATTTTGTTTTATTATTCCGATGAAAATCAGAAATTTAACAATGAATTTTTTCATGGGTGTTTCTGTGTTGAGAATTGTATTTTTTTATTATAATAGATAACTATTAATAATTTAGACTATATCTATATCAAATCTTTAAATTAAGAAATTGAAAGTGTGTAGACTGTCTTCCTTCAGGACTATCCTTGTCTTAGTTTTCCTGAGTCAACTTAGTTAGCAGTT
>JAWWMW010001489.1:180755-195635 GCA_035048345.1 Echeveria elegans
CCAGATCGATCAAGAGAATCGATCGATCTGAACCTTCACGCTCAATCGCCGCTTTAGGGTTTGCACTCGAGGAGAGATGAACTGAGAATGGACTTGTGCTTTCTCTGGGCCTTAAGCGATGAATATATATGCTGACCACTCCACCGTTCGATCAGCCTTACGATCAACGCTCAGGACGCCACCAGCTCACCTCATCTCTGCAATCCCATTGGCCATCTTTAACTTCACGGATCGCTACCAAGGCTGGGCTTTAGATTGGGCTCCTGGGACTGCGCTTGGGCCAGCTTCCCCTTCAGTGAAATTGCAACAAGCCACACATGATAAGTGCTTCAGTGTTGGGTAAGTGTACACTCGGTGTGTTGTTCTGTTGATTTAAGAACTTCCATGTTTGATCCCCGGTGTCAAATTGCTCTTTGTGTGTCCGGAGTGTGTTCTATTTGACAAGAGAAATGCAAGGAATGTCAAAATCTTGTTCAGATTTATGCAGCAGATTTCATTGTTCCCGCATTGTTTAGTTGTCACTACAAAAAAAGTTAATTTTGGGACCAAAAAGTGGTCGCAAATGACCTCCTTGTGGTCGCTATTATCTGTTAGCGATCATTGTGGTCGCTAAAACGTCGGTCGCTAATTTAGGGACCACAATATTTAGCGACCACTTGGTTGCTAAATAATGAAATGCAACTATTTAGATAATTTAATTAATTAGTAACCACGTTGTCGTTAATATATTAATTAAATCAAAATTCAAAAACTAAAATAATTAGTGACAAAGTGGTCGCTATAATATTAATTAAATCAAAATTCCAGAAATTAAAATAATTAGCGACCACGTGGTCGCTATAATATTAATTAAATAAAAATTCCAAAAATTAAAATAATTAGCGATCACGTGGTCGCTATAATATTAATTTAATTAAATTTTTAGAAATTAAAATAATTAAATTAAAATCTGAAAATTTTGCTACTTAGCAACCACGTGGTCGCTAAATAAAAAAATAAAATCAAAAATTGAATTTATTTTGCGACCACGTAGTCGCTAAATAATGTAATTTGATGATAAAAATATTATAAATAAAATTATTTTAAAACATTTCTTAAATAAAATTTTAAAAAATAAAAAATAAATAAATAAAATTTAAATTTAAATATTTAAAATCGAAATTGTTTTAACAAAATAATAATTTTCAAAATATTAAATTAAATAAAGACTATTCTAAATCTGCATCCGAAGCTGACGGCGACGGCGGCGGCGGCGTTCTGCGGGAAGAGGAAGCGCCGCCCTGATTGGCCCTAATCTCGGCCATAAATAGATTCATCCTACATTGATACTCTCGTTGGACCACCTCCATTTCCTCCAACCTTGCCCGTTGAGCCGCCTCCATATCCCGCATCTCCTGCCGCATTTCATCATTGTTGTGAATGAAAGTCACTTTTTTGTTTCTGTAGTCCAAATAACATTCTATTTTAACGTAAGGACTAAGGCACACTTACTGATATACATTGCTGCGAATGAAAGTCACTTTTTTGTTTCTCTGGTCAAAATAACATTCTATTTTCACGTAAAGACTGAGGAACACTTACTAATATACACGTTTGTTATAGGATTTGAAATTTGTTTATATTGCCTTTGTGCATCTGTATGTTGAGATCAATACCTTGACCTTTCATTTTTTGGTATTTTGACAACACAATATACCAGAGAAAATCCCTTATTTACTTTTATATCTAATAATCTTTCACAATTTCTCCTAGGATGCTGATCAACTCCTATCAAAAAAGGACATGTCTCGATTTTCACATAGAAAGCTCTTATTTCTTCCTCGAATGGTGGATTTAGAGAGGTAGTACTTCTTCTCCATTCTTTCCCCTCCCATCACCCTTTGAGAATTTTCTGATCCCGGAATATCTGATATTACAAATATGTGCAGTTAATGATGTAGTGATGTGTGTTACATCTACAACATTTTGTGACAGGTTGTTGATACATATATTGTCTTTGCCTACAGACGTTGACATTCATAATGAATACGCAGCTGAGTTCAATTCAAAAATTCGTGTATGATTTTTCATTTAGTTGACTATGCATCATACATTAAGGCCACATTCACAAAATCTCCTTAACTGTCTAGTACAAATGGATGATCAGTTTAACACTCAATAGTCATATGGGATCAAAAGCCCCAACTAAAAAACGAAGATAAAGATAGAGACATGGCAGAGACAAGGGAACAAAAACTCAGAGAATAGATGATAACTACAGCCCATTAGGCTGGTAAATAAAATCAGGATTTTATTTCATCTTTGTAGGCTGTCTGGCACATGAAGAGCAGCTAACATCCAAAAGCGAATAAGAAAGAACACTATCAGATTTAGCAATTTGCTTGCCCTTTTTCTTCCAATAGTTCTTGACTGGGGCCTATTCACTAATGGGAGGAGACTCATTCCCGAAAACTGCCTCAGGGATAGTTGGGATTTTGCGAGCTTAAGCCAAAGCTCTTTCAATTTTCTGTAAAAAGCTATTCCTCGTCAATGTGTACAGGGAATTCAACAACGCCCTCATACGCAAAATCACTTTTAACTAATTCAAAGACCGCCTTAATTGCCTGCAGGTCTGACTCCCCAAACTCCTCTTTCGGGATTTCCTCTGATTGGGCATTGGCCGGATGGGGTCTTTCCAATGAGCCTGGGACCGTAGGATCAACAATAGGACTATTATATATCACCATAGCACGACGATCGACTTGAGTAGGGTCGTCCTTAGATTTCTTACGAACAAAGTCCTTAAAATCAGCCCCCTCTTTCTGTTGGGGCCCTAAACAATCAGGGGTTGAGATAAGTGTAGCCTCGACCTTAGAAGAATACTTGGACACATTATTGAAAGGTCTATCATAAATCACCAATGCTTTGGATTGGTCAACCATGACACCTCCTGAGGTATGATCCTGGCTCCCCACTGACAAGTTTCGATCAAGCTCCTCAACAGGAGTTTGATGCACAAATAAGTTGGCTTGAGGCACATCCGCAAATTCTGTAGCTTTTTTTGTCTTTCTATTTTGCACTTTCCTCCATTGGAGGTCCTCCCCACTATTGCTGATATGAACGCCCTGAAAGCTAACCTTAACATTATTGTTATCTTCCATAGTCACACTTCTTTTCATATTACCTCCAGCAACAGGCTCAACCATCTTTCATTTGCGATAGATTTAATATGAATGTCCATGGACTTTACACCTGTTACAGTAAACAATTTTACTTTCAACTGCAATGGTATGCCAGTAAGATTATCAGGTAAATTAATCCAGACAACATCCGGAACAACCTTGGTAACATCCAATTATACGCACGCACGGACAACTTTAAAAAAAGTACATGCCTCAGTCCTCTCATCCACTCCCACAAAGTACCCAAAAGTAGATATGATGGCATCTATGAATACACTGTCATAAATCGAGATCGGAAGTCCCGGTAACGTAACCCAAACGATGGTATTGGTCGATCCCTGCTTTGGGTTGTAGCCCGGATACCATCGGAAGAGCCTGAAAAAGACATGGCCTACCTTATTTAGCGATTCCTGCTTTGGGTTGTAGCCCGGATACCATCGGAAGAGCCTGAAAAAGGCATGACCTACGTTATTTAGCGGGCATGCAAGAACAACACGCACATCCTCTTCTGAATCGAAGATTATGAACAAGCGGCGGCTATCCCAGATTTCGCTTAAGGAAATCATGCACGCTATTTCCCAGGAAGCCTGCAAGGTCCTTTGAATTTCGGCAAGATTCGGATGCCCGACAGTGAATTTGGCAATGATAGAGTTCGAATCTCTTTTCGCAAGCTCTAATTTCAACGCACAAGCCTGCAATGAGGAACAAGATCTTGCTCGCGAGGGTAATGAAATTATCCGTGAAGCTTGTAAATGGAGTCCTGAACTAGCTGCTGCTTGTGAAGTATGGAAAGAGATCAAATTTGACTTTGAAGCAATGGATACTTTGTAATTTAGTAATTATTAACGTTCCTTCCCTTAATTGGCTCAAACATTTTCTTTATTAATTATTAGTAAATATTAGGAGAAGCTAATTGAAGGTTTGCCATCCTTGCTCCCTACCTGACGAGCTGGCAAGGACAAAGAAGGAAAGCGAGACCGCAACTTCGTACGCTTGACAGAGGAAGCGACAATGGACGCAAATGAGCGATATGAGGAATTGCTTAGCCGCATCAACATCCAGAAGAGGCACACTGAGGATCCTATGCTTAGCCAATATCTGCACCGCTTCAACCAAGCTAGTATCCGATCTGATCTCAACCACTAGTAGATTATAAATGATCACACAAAAACCACAATCAGCATCACAACACATGAAATGAAACCATCCAAATTGGAATCATCTCATAATCCCTACTTTACTCAAATTCAACATAATAATCTCGTCAATCAAAATTCAAACACCGATACTCATCCAAAACACCAAATACGAAAATTTGAATGGAATTGAAAATTGAGGATGGATTCAAATCAACCTTTGGAAGGATCGGCCTGAGGAAAGGCGGAGACGGGGATGCTCTCAAAGAAAGCGTTGAGCTTCTCGGTTGGACTGAGTTGTGGCTCCTGCATGTCCCACAGATCCTCCACCTGCAGCCCTAGCTGCGCTTCAGGACTCCTCGGACTCTCCTGCTGCTTCGGACTCAATCACATCGTTGCCATCTTCGATCACACTCTCTCACGTCGTTGTCGTTTAAATCCAAAAACCAAAATTCAACTATGTAAATAAATTACAGATGAAGACGACGGGTTTCAATCCCAACCCTAGTTGTCTTATTCTTCTTTCGCTTCGAATGCTCCTGTTTGCCTGCATCCGAATCCTCAATATCCGAAACCACGTCATTCAAATTAGTAAATTACCACTAGTGGTACACCTCGAGAGACTCCTCTTGGCAACAAATTGAACGGAAATGAACAGGGATAGAGGTTGGTTAGAAGAGTAGCAAATTTGATGATTTACTATTCACATCCCAATATTTTTGAAGAATGGAGCAGCTGCGTTGGAGATGGAGTTTTGTATTTTGATTTGTATTTTAAACGCCACGTGGGCGATTTATACAAATCTGGGGCTTTTACATGAGTTGCTAAATGGATGCCTTTATACATTTTAAGAATTTCTATGTGATTTTGTCGGCAGGTGCAAGGACTGAGATTCAATTGGAGAGAAGTACTGATCTACCATATTGTTTGAGACCTGTTCCAAGCTTGGAGGGTTCCACTGCAACCAAAACAGAAAAGCCAGTGACGGCAGAGGCTAGGGAATGTATGGTCATGGAAAAAGAAAGCTCAGATTCGACAGGACTAGTACCTTTGGTGTCATGTCCTTATCCACCATCCTTGCTCTCACTCCCTGAGAAAGACTGAAAATTTTAATAATCAAAGACGCTCCACATATAGTTATTACACAATACATCTACAAATAAAACAATCCTGATGTGCATGCAAATATTGTCAAAGAGAGTCAACCATAAATTTGTTTACCTCACGGAAATCGGTGGTGATTGATTCTGACATTCCTTGCAGGGACATGTGGTATTCACGTTCTAGGCATTGATCAAATGTTTGATATCGACCTTCGCGAATCTGGGAGAGAAAGCAACAGATATCCACTTTGTTTGTGTTGCAGTTAGAAGTAAGGAGAATGTAAAACAGTTCTAAAACAGGATAAGGGGAGACTCACAGATCTCAAAGAAACCTTCAAGCTCAACGGAGATGCTTCTTTTAGCCCTGCAAGAGTCGAGCTGCACCATGCATCTTTTGTGCTACTTGACTCACTTTCCTAACATTTGGTAAAAGGGGGAACAACACATCAGGTAGCATTGATATTCATCACTACTCATTTGGCGTTCGTGTGAGAGGTATTTAATATCACGAGATTCCAATAAATTATAGGCTTGAAGGTAAAACACTTACCAAAGAATCAATTATTTCCTCAACCGTGTCTTTGCCGAAGCATTTATCCACAGTGTCAATCCTACATGTAAGCAGAATGGTTAGAATGCTATAGATCAAAAAGCCGATTCAATCGCAAAAGTCCTAAGCATTTATCCAAAGCTTCCAAAACATAAGTATGCAAACCTGTGCATGACACTTGTCTGATCTAAATGTGGAATATCACAGAAGTTTTCTAAAGCGGTTTCAATGACAGACGGATCATCTGTATCCAACTTTCCAAGGTGCTCTTCTATTTGGGGGAGTCTCTGTTGCACCAGAAAAAAATCTTAACAAAATATGTCATTTGCAGTTAAAGAGAAGACATTAACTCAGAGGAGTACAACACGGATACTGACCGCAATTTGGGAATAATGAGAGGCAAGGCCGCAAGCAATCATTTCCGCTCCATTAAGCCGTGCTCCAGTTAGTCCCAGATATTCTCCTTGAATCCAAAAAAATGCATGTAAACAACTGCTCAAGATACATATAAGAAGGTGACTGAAATGCAGAGAGGTTCTCAAGGAAATTTATACATGAGTTTTAGCAAGCCTATGGTATAATGGTAATCTGGCACTCGTGGAGATTATGAAGGGAAGTAGGATATTCATTATTTGCCATAAAGAGCAGTGACAGACGCATTAAATCCAAATGGTCAAAAGATAACAAAACATAAATTCAGTACCCAAATGACCAGGGAGACGCGGGAGGTAAAAAGAAGCACCAGCATCTGGATGGAATCCAATCAACGTTTCTGGAGTCGCAAATACCTAATATTTGCAAGTGAAAGAAGTGAAGCCATGTTTTTCCCATGAGTTTCAAAGATGATGGTCTAATGTGGTTAAGTGGCCACAGAAATAACTAATTACAAACTACTATGAAGCCCACAAATGACTATGAACCTATTGCATACTGTTTTATCAGTTGCTAAGCGGAACGTCCCTGGAATCGAAATGCCAGCTCCACCACCCATGGTAACACCGTTCAACAACGCTACCTTCGTGGATAATAAATTAACAGCATCAGTAGAGGTTCATTTAACAGTCAGCTAGCCTCATGATATAAGAATAGGTATTTCTGGATTGAATAATTTGATCTACTACAGTCAAGTTATAAGAACTGGAGATCACTCACATGGGGTTTTACATATGTACCAAGATAGTATATAAATGTGTACACCATCTGGAAGAATAGTTTACAGTCTTCCTTCCTCCCTGTACATAGTGAATTCTCAATCAGATTTCTAAAATAAGAGATACAATGAAAATTGAAAACTGAACCGAAGTTCAACTCTCGGCTTTGCATAATGAGCTCTGAAATGCAGAGATGAGCAAATTATCCCTAATTCTAACAGCAGTTTGTTAGGCTAAACCCTCAGACACTGCATCTCAAAGTATGCAGGCAATGGATTCGACTGAAGTCAATTGGCTCATGTGTAACCATCTTTGCAAACTTTCAGTGGTCCTTGTTATTAATTTCCAGCAGATAAATGAGCACTGAATGAAGAAAAAAATAATTGTGGACAAAACATCTGCTCTAAAAAGTCCCACATTTCACTTTTAAGCGTTCAGCAAAAGTAGGTAATACACACTCTTCCCCATATCCAACTGCACAAATGATTGCGAAAATCTAAAATTGTTGCACCTTTTCAACAATTTACCTTGATTGAGAAATTGATACAAGCTAACAATATCCCCACCGGCACAGAATGCCTTGCCAGCCCCCTTCACACAGTGAAACCACCACAATCAGTCTCCCTTCACCAACAAAAAAAAAAGCAACCAAACTAGACAAATACCTTCACCATCACAAATCCAACATTACAATCTTCTTCCCAAGACTTATATAGCCTAATGAGCCTCGCACCCTGAGACACACACACACACCATGCCAAATGATTCTTCTTCTCTCGAACTCAAAGCCACGAACCAAAATAAATTCTAATTCAATCAATTTTATATTTTACCAAAGTCACGAAAATTGTGTATAAGAAAATGAAAAAGAGCTTAAAGCTTACAATCGTAGTGTTGAGCGCATTCAACACGGACGGCCGATTGAGTATCGCCATCCGCGAATGAGCATTTCCAACAACCATTACCTGCAAAAAGGAAAGAATCTCGTAAACAACTACATACAAAATCATAACCGAGCAAGCGAGCGAGCGAGTGAAAACAAAACGGAACGCACGAGATCATCGGGTGGCGAGATGTTGAGTGCCGGAGGAAGAGTGGAAAGCGACCGCGAGGATGAATTGAAGAAGAGGCGAGAGATCGACGGAGAGAGTATCGGATTCGATCTTTGCAGCATCGTCGCCAAGAAGCGGAGCGAAGCGAGAGTCTCGTGTTGGGTTTTTAGTTTTTACTTGGGCGTTTATAAAATTGACATACGCAATCTGAATTTATAATTAAAGTAAATTAGTAGCGTTAATTACGGAAGATCTTCCTAATAAAATTGTTTTTTTTTTCATTGTATTTTCATAAATAAATAATTCTGATAAATACATTTTCATCATCTAAATTCAAAAGCCACGGTTATAATTTTGTATTTTTATTATTATAATACTGATAAGTATCAAAAATACAAAAAAAGTACCAGAACAATCTTAGTAAACAAAATATATTAAAACTGCGAAAAAAAAGAAATAAAACATCATTCAGGGTTATGGCAGGCAAGCAAAAATGGTGCAGTTCAGATAGTCGAACATTGCCTTGTATATTTTTTAATATCTAAACTTCAACATTTCGGAATTATGTTTCAATCTTTCACATTATACTTTGAAAGGGATTGTCTTTCTTCCGCTACTTTGTGATGAAGTGTTGTTTAGTGAATGTGTTTGTGCCTGTGGTGGGTTTGTGTCGTGCCTTGTGATGACGACTAGTCTTGATGGATAGTGCCGCTTCGAAATGAGAAGTCATTGTTAAATAGAGAGTGGAGTTCTCGGCTTTGATTGATGTTTAGCTCCTAGCTTGGTATGCGAGCATATATTATAGTACAACATGTACTTTTTCATCAAAAAAAATAAAATAAAAAAGAGTTATGACATGCAGAATATACTTTCGAACAATATCCACAAATTTAAACTTGAAAAAGATGAGCGTTACTCAATAAAAATTAACTAAGTTCCAATCAAAGTGAAAAGAAAATTGTAGAGAAATATTAAAGAATGATTATTTCTCCTAAAAAAATAGGGAGAAAATTTTGTTATGTTTCTTTTATTGTGTTTGCATTTTCATTGATCATCCAAACACATTACTTAATTTTCCTCTCATATTTTTTTCCAACCCTTAAATCCGATATCTTAATTTCTAAATTATTCTGGATGGGATACATCAATAATAAAAGTTCAACTGTTGTGGCCCAAATGTGGGATTATACGATCTTTTTAAGCCAACAATTTCTTGGTTGCCTGCAAAAATGTTGCAGAGGACAATACTAATGGAGTGAGCTATAGCCCTAATTCATACCAATATTTTAGGTTTCAAGTCATTCAGATTTGAGAAGACCGCCTCTACAATACCAATTTTGAGGCAGTCGCCGACTTTAAAATAATAAACTTTTTTAACATTTTGATTCAGATATGCCCTTAACAATCTCCCTTTAAAAGATGCCAACAAAACTGATCTCATGTTTGAATTGCTCAATACATAAACAAAACAAGTAATTATAAGTTAATCACTTTTGTTGACATTTGACAATGAAACTTTAAGGTGACCCAAATCTAGTTGGCTGTCAACAAAAATCAATACCAGAATGTGCTCTTTTTCTAAAAGGTTTCTTCATGAACAATTCTCCTCTTGTCATGGAAGATTCCTAGGAATCGGAATTATCCTCTTCCTAAAATCCCAACTCCCTCGTCTTTACTCACTCACATAAATTAGAAATTAATTATACGGCACGCGCAACTCTATCAAATGGTTCTTAAATCTAAAAAAATATTATATTATTCAAGACAATGTAACTAACAAAATTAAACGGAAAATGAACTGAACTGACTGAATTCCAATAAAGCAGATTTGTCAATGGGGTCGTTAATCGTTAGTTGAGAAGTCAGTCAAAAAAAAACTCTTCAGGATCAGAGATTTTTTTTATTTTTTATGCGACTAGTTTTTTTTCTTCTTTTATTAAAGGAAATCACAAGATTTCACTCCTATCCCATATGGAAACTTACACGATGACTTCCATGATCAGAGATTCGAACTCTAATTTCAACATATTTTCCTGTTAGATAGTTTTTACTCTCCTCCTAAACTGTGACCGGTCTGATTAGTGTAACAAGTACATTAAAGTCAGATTACACCAAAGAATATGCCAAGTCCGAAGAACCTCAATTTCCTGAATGTGTCTGAAACATTACTACTCTTCTCCACATCACTCAGCATATGCTTAAAAATATTCCATCTCCTTTTCTCTTCTTTAAGTAACATTTGAAACAACCTAACCTCACCTCACCCTTACATTATCAGTTCCACTTCCACACCCACCTGCACTTCTCCCATTCCTTAAGCTTCAAGCTCTTTTACTCCCCCCGGTGATGAAGTTCGGCAAGAGATTGAAGCAGCACGTGCAACAGACGATGCCCGGTTGGGAAGACAAATACTTGTGTTACAAAGGGTTGAAGAAGGTTATGAATCCGGTACCCGTTTCGGAAGCTGAGTTTGTTTGCTTGTTGGATTATGAAGTTGATAAGTTTAATTCTTTCTTCATGGAGAAAGAAGAAGATTTCATCATCAGACACCAGGTAAAACAATTAACATTGCCATGTCGGTCCGATTCTGAAATTATAGAAAACAGTGAAATATGTACTGAATCTAAAAGAACCGTTTATTCGTTGAGCTTTTGAGTCAGGATAGATTATAGTTTAATTAAAATGGCGTCGTTTTTTTTTTTAAATTTGCGTGAGATTTTTTTTTTATTCACATTTGTAAGTGTCACATTGCGTTATAAGAATAAATTATTTTTATAATTATATTTTCATATTGTGATTCAGGAGTTACAGAGGAGGATTCGGATCGGGGCTGACCAGGAGCAGATGGTGAGCATCAGGAAGGACCTGATCAATTTCCATGGAGAAATGGTCCTTTTAATCAACTATAGCAACATAAATTACACAGGACTAGCCAAGATACTAAAAAAATACGATAAGCGAACCGGTGCACTACTAAGACTACCCTTCATTCAGAAAGTTCTAAACCAACCCTTTTACATGACAGACCTTGTTTCAAGGCTAGTCAAGGAATGTGAACTCATAATCGAGTCAATGTTCCCTGTGGCTAAGGTAGAAGGACGAAATGACTGTTTAGGAATCGGTGCGGCCGGAGATGGGATATTTGGCAACACAGTAGCTGCATTGTTGACAATGCAAGAGATTAGAAGAGGGAGCTCTACTTATAGCCATTTCAGCCTCCCACCTTTGAATTTGGAAGATTGCTTTATGACTGAGAAAATGCAAACCGAACCGACTTCTTCCTTGCCTATTGCTTCTTTGATCTGAATTAAGGAAGTTATGCTAGGATACTTGTAACAGAACAGGCTGAGATTATTGGCTAGAATACGAAACATGTACTAGTATTTTGAACTCTTGTTGTTTCTTGCTAGTGCTGTTCCAAATTCGCATATTCATAAGCTATTGATATTTTCGTATCTGTAAGTAAGTATATGTATTAAAATGACTGATCAGGGCTGGACTGACGGTTGATGGTCTGATTTATAAATTTCACTTTTCAGGTTCGATTCCTGCTATTTTTATATATACGGAGTATAAAGGATTGGTTAGTGGATCCTTTTTTTTATTATCAAAGTATTAAAAAATTGAAAACTTATTTTTGATAATAGGTTAAAGTTTAACATTTGGTACGATTGTAGTACAAAATCATATTATCTAGTAGGAGTAGATTGCATTTTTAATCTAAGCACACGCCACATGCATACTTTTCTACTCATCTTGAAATATTTCAAGATGCACACATCGTAACACCCTTTTCTTGACGCATTAATCTTCTACACCGAACGAAAACAAAGTCACATGCCTTCACTCATCTGCAGTACATCTTGAAACATTTCATGCACGCATATTAGCACCCTTTCATGACACGTTAGTCTTCCAAGAAACGAAAACAAAGTCACAAGAGCCAGGGGTTTCAAACGGTGAACCGAATTTTTTATTTATTAATAGACCAGCACCTCAATTTTTTGAAAAATTAAGCTATTAAATAATGTTCTATATTCATAAATGTGGACTAAATTCCTCAAATCAAAGGAATGGGCTCATTTTGCATAGAAATGACTATTAGAGACTAGAGTGTGTGGAATAGAGAAGATTACACGTAGAACGTTGTGGATAAAAGATATTTTGATGGAGATTTCTCAGAGCATGATCTCGTCTTTCAATTTCCGAATGTGAACTTTATATAGATAGGCTACTTGTATTACCCACTGATGAAAAGTTGTTAGTTGACTGTAGCGATTGAAAGTTGTACAAGTCAAGTAAACAAAAGTGCAAGTCAAAGTTTTTGACCCATGTTGTTTGGATTCTTTTTTCAATAATTTTGTTAGAAAATACAAGTGTACTGTCTGTCGTTCCGACGAGGATGTGTCGTCCTGGATGCACAATTGAATCGATCAAATAGGGGCGGGACTCGATCGACCAATTTTTGAGAATTTAAATGAGTATTTTTTTTTCATATTTTTATTTTATCTTATTCCGATTTATGCTTATTCCTATTCTTATTTTTTTCTTATTCCAGTTTAGGTTTATTCTTATTTTGTCTTATTCATATTTATGCTTATTTCTATTCCTATTTTCTCTTATTCCAGTTTAGGCTTATTCTTATTTTTTATCGCTATATATGTGGTTCATTATTCTAGATATTCTATTTTATATAGATATATGATTAAAAATTACTCATATAACCGATCAAATACCGTTAAGTATCTTTTAATAATGTCTATTGGTCAATACATGTACGGTTAATACGATTAAAAAATATTCAAATACAAGTCAGCCCCCTCTATAACAGCGCCTCTTATAACAAATTTGTCGTTATAAAAATCATCTTGAACCATTACCGTTTCAAATTTTCCCTTATAAAAATTCTCGTTATAACAGCCTCTGCCTTTTTTTTATATAACATCCTACCAATTTTGCCCAAACATTTTGGGATGTTATAGAGAGGGTTGACTGTACTCGATATAATATAGCCAAATATATTTAATAAGTAACAAATAGGTGGTAAAAGACAGTCTAAGAAGGCAGAAACCCAGATAATACAATTAAAACTTGTCAAATATACGGTCACATATATTTAAATAAAGTCATATATAAACAAATACGGCCAAATATGAAATAATAGGAATAAATACGTGTGGATGGCGTGTGGTGTAAGTAAAAGTATGGGGAGGGGTATTTTGTCAAATGAAGTTTTGTTTTGTCTTTATCCTTATTTTATTTTTTTATCCTATAGCGACGAAAATCAGGACTTTAACGACGAATTTTTTCGTGGGTGTTTATGTGTTGAGGAAGTTGTTCTATTATTAGAGTTGATTTTAAAATAATAGTTTGCATTTGAGTAGCGCGTATTTCTCATATATGGTTTGCATTTATCGAAAAAACTACGTCAAATCAGAATTTGCAACATGATTTGGCACCAATTCAATGAGTAGACGATCCAGACCCATGCAAAAAGCTAGCATGCATTCCTCTTCTTTTCTTGGTACTGTGACCATATGGAGAACCAGATAACAAACAAAGCTACACAATAACAATGAATGCACTTGTAGTGGTCTTTTTGTCATTGTGTGGTAATCTTCATCTAGCGCTAGTGGTTGGTTCATAAGACACTTTAAGGTGTACACATAAAGGTTTAAGTCGATTCCCCTTGAAATTCAGTTCAAACTCTTAAATGATACAGTCAAGGGTCATAACTGAAAATCTCAACTGCAGCACCTCTTTCTGAAATCTCTTTCCCTACAATCTCAAGCGCATCTCTTCTGAAATCTGAATTATCCTGGTGGACGGGGTTGACTGGTGATTAAGGGATTCTGATTGTAGCGTATGCACGCTACACTTTGCATTTTGTTTGAAATGTATGCATTTCAGAAATCGTTCATACACTTAACATATTTAAAATCAATTAAAAAGAAAATTGTATAGTGCAAGTGACACAAATTTACTAATATTATAGTAGATTTTTTCTTCAAAATATTTCTTTTCTAAAGTCCGGTATGCTCTATGTATACACAAATAATATTGTATGCATAAAAATCTAATAATTTAAAAATAATTTAAGATAATTATGTTGAATCAGTATTAAATTTTTAATTCAATTTAATTATTTAAAATGAAATTTGAGAAGAAAGTGTATTGGATCAGAAGAAACCTTATTGGGTCATACGTTAAGTTGTTATACAAGTTGGCACTTGAGCTCAATAGAGAAGCCCACTTCTGCATGCCCATGAATTCCTCTATAAATAAAAGAGCTCCCTCGTTCTTCATTCTCACACTTGCGCGAGTTAAAAGAAGAGGAGAGAAAAGCTTTGAAGAAACCCTAGCTCAGTGTTCGGTCCTTTGCGGTTCTAGTATTATGATCCGTTCTCGAAGGTGTACAAAACAAAGAGTGTTTGAGTGGGATCAAGTCATCACGACAATCACTGAAGCTCAACTCAAAGATGCAAAAGCTATGTCGTATGATCAGAGGACAAATAGAGATTACTTCCAACCTCCTGAAGAATAACTATTCATATTTATTTGTTACCTAATATTTTATATGTATACGAAATATTGTGATTACAAATGTATTTGTATATGATTTTCTTATTGAAATATACTGATGTTAGAAATAAATTAATTAACGACAATAATTATGTACCATCCTAAATTAGTTCAACAGTATGTGCATGAATTACGATAGAAAATC
>JAWWMW010001489.1:205631-217648 GCA_035048345.1 Echeveria elegans
TTAATTTTTAATTTTTAATTTTTAATTTTTAATTTTTAATTTTTAATTTTTAATTTTTAATTTTTAATTTTTTAATATTTAATATTTAATTTTTAATTGGAAGGATTTAGTTGGGTGGGAATGAATTTAGTTAGATGTTGTGGTAAATGTAGGAATTTAGTTAAGTTTGGTTGGTAAATGTGTGAAATTTAATTGAATGGTTGGGTTAATTATTTTTTAATATAATTAGAATGGTTTAGTTGGATGGGATTGAGTTTAGTTAGATGTTGTTGGTAAATGTAGGAATATAATTCAGTTTGGTTGGTAAATGTATGAAATTTAATTGAGTGGTTGAATAGTGTCCAGCGTCACCAAATAGAGAATGCCGATATTATCCATCATTAAGGGCATTATGGTAATTTACACAGACCACACGGGTAGAGATTCTCAACCAGATGACCCGGGACCAGGATTTGATGAAATGGGTGACCCAGGACCGGGTATTCCGGTCCGGATCCGGGTTTGGACCCAAAACCCAGATTTTTCCTTTGATTTTTTTGCTTTTCCGGGTTTGGACCGGACCGGGATCGAAAAATGATAAAAACTCGAACCGGGACCGGGACCGTAAAATTCCGATCTGTCCAAAATTCCGGTTCGGGTTGTTTTTGTGCATCCCTACACACGGGCCCGGCCCGACCCATTAAAAATAAAAAATTAAAAGTTTTAATTTACACAGACAACACGGGCCCGTTTAAATTTACACAGAACCACACGGGCCCAGTCCGGCCCATTAAAAAATAAAAAATAAAAATCTTAAATTTACACACAACACGTTGGCACAGACCGAAAAATTAAAAATTAAAAGTTTAAATTTACACAGACCACATGGGCCCAGACCACAATCGTTTGTTCTCCGCATTTTGAAAGATAAACTTTTAGGGGAATTGTATGCAAACATGGGAAAACTTCCCGTCGGAACGACGGGAGCGGAGCTAGTTATAGATAAAAGGGTAAAATGCAGAAAAGAGCATTATAATAGGTCATTTTGCAGATAAATGGTATTATAACTGATAATTGCAGAAAATAAGTATTAAAAGCACTTTGTGAACGAAAACAAGTAATCGCCGTTTTTTACTTGTTTTGGAGGGTTCCAGCCTTACTTTTTCTACGTTCCACATACCGTTGCGTTCGTTTTGAAGCATAGATTCAAAATTCGATGGCCGATTTTGATTTTGGGATCGTTTGTTATGTTGAAAAGCAGTAAAATCTAAAAAAAAATACTAAACAATCCCGAAATCAAAATCGGCCAATCGATTTTGAATCTAGGCTTCAAAACGAATGCAACGGTATGTGGAACATAGAAAATGAACGGGTGAAACCCTCCAAAAACAAGTAAGAAAATGACGATTACTTGTTTTTCGTTAACAAAGTGTTTTTAATACTTGTTTTCTGCAATTATCAGTTATAATACCCTTTATCTACAAAATAACCTATTATAATACCCTTTTTTTTGCATCTTACCCTAGATAAAAAGATCTCAATTGATTTAATCAATCAACGGTTGATTAAAGTTTTTTTTTTCTTCTTTTATTTCTTTTTCGTAACATTAAAAAAGATTAGCACTATCCTATTAGAAATCTATTTTCCAATAAAAATAAATTAATGATAAGGAATTTATAAACTACACAATCTTGAACCGAAATGAAATTGATAGCAAAAATTAAACCGAACTGGTCCACCACAAGTGACACCTAATTCAAACAATAAAAAAGAAGACCAGCCAAGTATTTTCTTATAACCAAAATGCCGTTAAACACTGAGTTCCATTCATAAGGGCAAGTGCACCAGTGGATTAAGACTTGGGACAGGACTAGAACCTTCGCAGCACACCAATGGACTCACAGGTGGGCTGGACTGAAAGTTAGTACACCCGGTCGAAGACACAGACCTTCTCACGCCCCAACTAATGGTTCGGACCATGAATATGATAATAGTTGACGCGACGGTATTATGCGGTGTATTTCGTCACGTGTCAAAAGAGTTTATTAACCAGGGCGACCTGGTGTCGAACCCAAGGGAACAGTGAAATTTAGTTGTATAGCTCGTTATCGGTTTACGGAAATAAGTTCTAGAGTTTTTAAGTCTTTTAGGTAATGTTGAGTTATGGAAAATATTGTTGTTGAAGTTATCAATTTAAAAGCAATGACATCAATTAGACTTCACCACTAACATTTGCGAAAATGCATTAAACATGTCATGGAATTTATGTAGAGTTTTATTCAAATCGATATTATTGTAAAACTTAGCAAAGTAATAACACTCTAGCTCTCACTCTCTACTTTTAAACTATTATGTTAAAACTCATGTGACGATACTATCTCAACCTCTCGATCGATCGAATATTATCGTAGAATTCAACTAGCATTAGCTTGAATCCTCTCGGTGTTTTCACTAATGTTCATTTTAAACGCTTTAGGCTAAGTTTCTGGTTTTCACTCGAGTATCCTCGCTGGTCTCGCCTTGCTAATATACCGATTTTATAGTTGTTTTGATCCCTAAATTAGTCTAGGTTTATCTCTCAATACTTCCCTAGGTAATACTACGCATGCAATTTCTATCATGCGTTCTATTGAACACCTAATACACATCACATTTGCATGGACTTGAATATATATATCAATCTGATTTTACTCATAAAAATTTGAATTCAACATGTTCAAACATCCACAAATGTTAGGGATTCATCAAATCTCCATCATTCACACACAACTCACTCATTTCGAGTGAAAAAACAAACATCAATCTAAAGTAAAAATTACTAGGAATGAAAACAGGAAAAGTAATAGAACAAACTCAGTTTGATGTGTTGATGATGATGAACACAAGTCTCCTTCATAATTTCGTCCAAAAGCTCCTCTTTTGGCAGACAAAAATTGGATGGTGGCTAGGGTTTTTGGTGGATGAAAAGCTGCTGTTTTTATTTTTCAAACCCTAGAGAATAAGTTCTATGTATAGAGGAGGAAGAATGGCAAGCCAAAGGTCTCAAAAATAACTCGGATAATCTGCTTCTTCTGGGTCACACAATCGAGTGACATGCCTCGGCTTTACTCGGTCGAGTGCATTGTTGGCTTCTGAAGTGGACGAACCCGAGAGGGTCTACTCGGTCGAGTAGCTCCTGTACTCGGTCGAGTGACTTCACTTGGTCAAATTCCTCTGTTCTTCTGCACGACACTGGATGCTGATTTTGACCATTGTAGCCTCTGAATCAGTCTTTGGCGTAAACATGAAAGTTGTAGGTCTCTTAGTTAGCTTTCCAATGCACCTTGTGTCACCTCAATCAGACAACAGATGAGTCCTGTGGAGGCTTCTAAAGTTCTCAAGTTCCAGATTGTCCAAAAACTGCTCCTTTTGTCCCATTTCTGCTCTATTTTCGCTAAATTTCATTCCAGACTTCTTCAAGTCATGATAATGGTATTTTAAACCTGAAACATCATCAAGAGTATCACAAACGGTATATTTTACTACTAAATCAGAGAAAATATGAGTGAAAAAGTATGGAAATAATATACAGGTTTTTCACTTATCACCTATAATCTAATTTAACGCACAGGTCCCAATCAGGCACTCATACCCAATAAACGAAAACATTTCAATTAATGTTTCGTAACCTAACAACACCACACACCTTCCAGTCCCTCGAGTAGGCGAAAAGCCACAAAACTCACCAGCTTCCTCACGCCATCCCAGCCCAATGAAAAGGCGAGACGTCGCAGATCAACTGGACTTCACAGCGTCGCTGCAGAACCTCCCATGCTCCGATAACCAAGCTTCCAGGTAACCGTCGACGCCAAAGCTCTCTGAAACACAGCAGCACCACCGGACATGATCCAACGACACCATTTGCAACCCAAAGCACCTCGCAGCGACAAGTCAAGCACCAGAAGCGGGGATAGAAGCACCACCGACACACACACCCAACCCATTCCGCAGCCACACGCCAGCCCTAGCCTGCAACCCTCAATCCCACAGACACACTGGCATCAGGTCCATGTCGCCAGCATTTGTGGTGGATTTTGGAGGCCAATGCGGCTAGACTGAGAGAAAACAACACCAAGGATGGCAGATAACGGAACAGAGAAGAGTGCGGCCAGCGCCAGGCGATGCGCGAACCATAACAGGGGAAAGGGAGAAACATGGTGAAAGAAAAAAACCGAGACCCACGGTCTCTGACACCTAAACATAGAAACAGAACAATGATAAACAATAAACATACAACTTTCTTAAGCCGATACTTAGAGAGACAACAAAGCCCATCTCTGACGGATCTTCGAGGGACATAAAAGCTCCCTAAGACGAATCTTCGGGAGAAAATATATGTGGAAACAATAAACGGACCTCCTAAGGGTAGAGGAAGATATAAACCATTCTCAGTGGAGGAAAGACTCTTCCTCCACTTCAAAGAAGAGGCGGCGCCAAAGGAGACTTTTTTTGGCGAGAGGTTTTATGAGACGAAATGTATGGTCATTAAATTTGATACGTGAAAACCATCCAATGCGCTTTTTTTTTTCAGAATATAAATCATATTGATGGGATGCGCACCCTTATTTTTGATGATTTTTTCCTGACATGCCCGTTCATCATTTTGAGAAATCTGATGATTTATGTTTACCTACCCCGCTAACATGAGAAAAAATCATTTGAAATCCAACAATTTGATTCAGACATTGAAATATATTTGCTAAACACACATTTTGGCAAAATATATGAATTAAAATATATCTCTTCATCTTACAAACATTCTAATTAAATGCAGAAAGTGAGGAGTATGCGCAACCGCAGTCGTTACTCTTAGTCTTATGAACAGTAATATTTTATTTAAAATTAAATAAAAATAAAAACCCATTGTCCTCAACAACCCTTAAAATCTAATCCCTCAATTTTCAATCCAATGCGTTGCGTCTCGTCAACTGTTAGGAAAACACCTTCAACCGCCAACTCCGGCCTCTTCCTCTCCTATACACCGTCGCAAAACTGATCACTCAATTCTCACAAAATGCACCTCAAAACCCTAGCCAATGCCTACCCTTTTCACAAACCATTCCAAAGGTCCAATCTTTCCTCCGCTCTCCGGCACCCTCTTTCCGATGGGTTTCAATCAAGGTCAGCGTTGGGGCATCGACGAGTTGAGTTGGTGGCAAAACATGGATTGATTGTGACTTGCTGTGTTAATTCAGAAATGGATGATGTCAAGGTGTTGGAGACTAATGAGGAGAGATTGGTGAACGTTGAAGTTGAAGTGAAGGAGGGTGAGATTGGGAGTCAGAAGAGTATTTGGAGTGATATGAAGGAGATTGTGATGTTCACTGGACCTGCGATTGGATTGTGGCTTTGCGGTCCTTTGATGAGTTTGATTGACACTGCTGTTATTGGTCAAGGAAGCTCTATTGAACTTGCTGCATTGGGTAATTAAAATTTCGACTTGTAGCTGTTTCAGTATCTTTTTTAGTTGGCTTGTTTGATTAAATGTTGAAACTTTGATGTTGAATTTGCAGGTCCTGGAACGGTTTTGTGTGATAACTTGAGTTATGCCTTCATGTTTCTCCCCATTGCTACTTCCAACTTGGTTGCTACTTCGCTTGCTAAAAAGGTTACTTCTTTTGTTAATTCGTTCTCTCGGGCTTGCTTAGCATTTATGAATGCTTCTCCCACAAAAGTCTAACTGCATCAAGATTTATCTATTTTACAGGATAAGAACGAAGTGCAACATCAAATATCGACCCTACTTTTTGTGGGATTGGTGTGCGGTGTCGTTATGATGATATTCACAAAATTTGGCGGCGCATGGACACTCACTGGTGATACAATGTTTTAATCCGTCTGAGTGATATATTAAATGACTCAGAAGTTTGATCGTTGTTTTTGTTGATATTTGGTCTTCAGCTTTTGCCGGCCCAAAAAATGTACACATAGTTCCCGCAGCAAATACTTATGTTCAGGTTAGCTGATTCTTCACTGCAGTATTGTGATGACCTTTATACAGTACGGATTAACACACTGAATGTTCTTTTGTATGTTTATCATACTTAGTTGACATGAAATCTCTAAAACTGTTGTTTTATGCCAGATACGAGGTTTAGCATGGCCTGCGATTCTCGTTGGATGGGTCGCTCAAAGTGCAAGGTTTGTTGTTCCTTATTCTTTTGAATAATATATAGTTGGTGTCACTGCTTCAACCATTGAACCACATGAAATGTATTTGCGTGATTTCAAGTTAAGATTCAACAGTGTTTGTATCAGAGTTGATCGGGGTACTTGACAATTATGTAAAAAATGACATCAACATTTTTGTAAATGTTTTCAGTCTTGGGATGAAAGATTCATGGGGTCCACTGAAGGCTTTGGCTGTTGCTAGTTTAGTTAATGCCATCGGTGATATCGTGCTCTGCAGTTTCTTGGGTTATGGTATTGCGGGTGCCGCATGGGCAACAATGGTGTCTCAAGTACATGAATCAACTACTTGATGATATTGTCGCGAAGACTAAAAAATGATTGCAAGTTTTTTATTATGTTGCCACTTAGAGATGATTTTCTTAGGTGATTGCAGGTTATATGATGATTCAAACTTTGAATGAGAAAGGGTATAATGCATTTGCATTCTCCATTCCGTCCCCTAACGAACTTAAGCAGATAATAGGACTCTCTGCACCAGTGTTTGTCACAATGATGGCTAAGGTCAGATATTAACATTTTAACAGGCTGCGACATATTATGAGTTCTTTAGCTGTATTAATATCTGAAACATTTTAATTTTACTGTCCAGACGGCGTTCTATTCTGTTATTACCTTTTTCGCTACATCTATGGGCACAAGCACTGTTGCCGCTCATCAGGTGAGCTACTGTAACTTGGTTTCGTCAAAGAAATATCACCTCCCATGTGTCCGATATGTTTTTAAAGCTGGTTCAATGTATTTTTCCAGGTTATGATTCAGTTGTATAGCATGTGTACAGTTTGCGGCGAACCTCTCTCACAAACAGCTCAATCATTTATGCCAGAGTTGCTGTATGGTACCAAGCGAAGTTTGTTAAAGGTCAGAGCTGACCCGACTCACTCACTCATAGAGCTGGATAATCCTACTTGTGAAACGCTGTTCATGTTTTGATTATTTTCATGTCATTTGTATGGTAAGCATATTAGTATATTACATACCTCCTATGACAGGCCCGAAACCTTTTGAAGTCACTTTTGATTATCGGAGCCACAGTTGGAGTAGTTTTGGGGTCGATCGGAACTTTTATTCCTTTGATGTTCCCCAAGTTATTTACATCTGATCCTGCCGTGATGAAAGAGGTTGGCTTCTATCGATATAACTTCATCTGTTAGCGCTTAAGAAGTTTAAAATTGACATAATACTTCCAATAAATGACATTATCCGACAGATGCACAGCGTGTTGATTCCATATTTTCTTGCATTATTCGTCACGGCTGGCTGTCACAGTGTCGAGGGTACCTTGCTTGTAAGTCCCATTGTAAAAATTGCCCTCACCGATTTCTTTACCAGATTTAATTTCTTTTTAGGGGGAACTGCTGTGCATTCTTAGCATATTGCCTCCGACTGCATATTCAAAGCAACTTGTATGATTCTTACTAAAATTTGCAGGCTGGCCGAGAACTAAAATTCTTAAGTTTATCGATGAGCGGATGCTTCGCACTTGGTGGGCTTTTGCTAGTGGTATGATATGCTTTTTACACTCCTTGCGGCTTCTTAATGCTACATTTTACTTACATTCCAATATCTAAGCTTTTGAACATTTCCAGCTGGTAAGCAGTCGAGGATATGGCTTGCCAGGCTGCTGGTATGGCCTAGTAGGCTTTCAGTGGGTAAGTCTCATCTGGTATTCGACATTTAAACTTTCATTTCAAAATGGTCATTGTTAATTCTTTTCTGGTCATCTCGCGTCTGTCATCCAGGCTCGCTTCTTCCTCGCTCTTCAACGCCTAATCTCCCCAAAAGGAGTCCTTGTATCTGATCGTCTAGACCAACACCATCTAGAAAAGCACAAGACTGGATAACTCGTACATAAAACTACACATGTGATGGAAAGGCTTCTCATCTCGGCCCACATACCACATGTTATGTTGTATGCAGTACAGGAAGCCTTTCATCTTCAGATATCTTCCTATTAATAAAGCCGCAAGATCTGTATTGCCGGTTACAATTGTGGCTTTACTTTTCATTTTTTAATTTTACCCCATAATCGCTCCAGGTACGAACAATCACACAATAATGCACACAATAATGCACAGGTTGTACTGTGCCATTAAATCCTAGTCTATAGAAACTTTAATGTTGGCACTTCGGTTCATCTTATTTTTATTTTTTTAAAAAGAAGATAAATATATTTAAAATAGTAAACTCATATTCAGTCATAATCTTCATGTATCAAATGTTATATATTTATTGTGAAATGGAGTTGGTTTTGATTTGTGTTTGTCAGTTGTCGTGGTAGTCTTTACCTGGGCTAGTTTGAGTTTTAGCCCATCATCGCGTGTTGGAGTGATGCTCGGTTGGATGGGTTGATTGGTAGTATAAGAAATATCAGTGGAATAAAAGAAAAACTAGGGCAATGTAATTGATTCCTCTGGCTACATTTAGAATCATTTTAAAAATCTTCACCTTGTATTGCTCCACAAACTGTAAACTTGAGATGAATGTTTCTAGCATGGTGATTCCATTCGGGCTTGAAGTAGGAGAGTACAACTCTTGTAAGGAGACAAGTTTCTTGTCACAGACTGGTTACATTTTTTTTTTTTTTGATTTATGTCACAGACTGGTTACTTGAGGCAGTGATAACTTTGCATTAGTGTGAGTTGAAAAGAAATACTTTTGAAAGCAAAGTGATGTTGTTCTCTCTAAATTGTAAGTAATTGCAAAAACATATTATTGCTTTCATTGCATCATTTTATAGAGTCGAGTTATAACTGTAATGATGGACGTGCAGTTCCAACACTGTTGTGGTTCACAAAACATTTTCATAGGTAATGCCTATCCTCTTTTGTTTACCTACTTAATTTTGTTCTTCTTGCTCAAAAGAGTACATGCATTAGTCACATTTTTCATATTAACAGTTTTGGAGTTTTTAAGTTATGAAAATGCAAGCGTTTCTCCTTTAAATTTCTCGCATAGCTGCATAATAAAATAACATAACGTTTGATATTCAGTTCATCGCTGATCTTTATATTTCATGTATGAAGTTTGTACATATGCTAAAATGCCTACACTGTTGTGCGAGCAAAGGCCATGTGTTGCATTCTTGTTTTTATTATACAATTCCGGATGCAAAATAAATGTCTAGCATTTTTTTATCAAGTATCAGAATATACAAGAGCTGCTGGCACTTCGGAAGTGGAAGCCATACTTGGACGCATCCATATGCACATACGTATCAGCACCGTCTGATAATCGGCAACTCCTGTTTAATGGTGATAAGCCTCTTTTTAGTCACCAGTACCGTTCAGTTCGAAATGTCTGTTTTTACTTATTTATGAGGACTTACACGAGGATTTCTCAGGCGATCATCCATCCTGGTACTGTTCTCGTCCAAGCACGCTTAACTGCGGAGTTCTTATGAGATCCGGTACATCAGTGCTGGTATGATTGCTCCATGTCCCATTGACTGTTAGAAGACCAACTTTAAAGGAAGCTAGAAGAATATTTAACCAGTTAACACTACTTTCACCGGAAGTATATGTAAGAATATTTATATGGCCCTCATGATTATTTATCTTATTAATAGATCAATTATCATATTTACCCTATTATATTATTAGCAATTACTTGATGGACGTAATTGCAATTATCATAACTTACTAGGGTTTCTCCCTTGGATGTATTATAAATAGAGATTATGACAACTAAAGAGAATAACAATAAACATCATCATACGGTCGAAACTAAAAACTCTAAAGGGATTTTCGAGCCTTTGTCTCTTTGTCTCTCTACTCACTAATTTCATCTTCAACAATACACTCTAAAAGGGAACCCAATCAAGATAAGGAACATGTCTTCTTCCCTCAACAATTCGATCACGGGTTTGACAAGTATGATTTGATCATTATTCTTATTTCATTATATGATTGAAGAATCATAATCCAACATGTGGTATCTGAGCTTCTATGTTGCTTAATTGATTCTTCTTTTGTTTCTCCTAAATTTGGAAGAAACAAGAATTTTGATTCAACTAATTTTTCGATGTTATTATTTGTCGATCTAAAGTTAAATATGAATGTTGTATGTTCTTCACAATTGTTTTGAGTATTCCCTTATTTTGGAATGGAATTAGTTTTGATTCTATGTTCACCGCCACTAATTGTTGTTTATAGGAATTTCAAAATTTATTCCCTTATTTTAGGAATGAATTTGAATATTTCGAAATTTATTCTATTATCTTAGGAATGAATTTAAAAATTTTGAAATTAAAATTTACTCCATTAATTGGAAATTAATTACTCCATTAATTATAGAATTTTCAAAATTATTGTTTCCCTAATTAGTATTGGATTTGATTTGGTTGCCTAGATAATAATAATAATAACTGATATTTAAATCTCCAAGCTTTCACTTTTTTTCAGATAATATTATAACTAATTTCCGGAAATCGTAATAATTATCAACAAACTTGGAAACATATCATTCTAATTAATTATTATTATTATTATTTAAAAATAAAATTTTAAAATCAAATCCTAAAATTTAGCTACTCACTTTATTGGGTTTGTAATTAACATATTTACGTGTTTACTTTTATTTATCGAACTAAACATGATAAATCTCATAAAACCGTAATCATGAAATTAATATTTATTTTTATTAGACTCTTATAGTATTAAATTTGATAAATTTAAATTTAATTTTGCTTGAATTTAATAACAAGCCACATCTCTCCCAAACGCTCTCGGCGGCGAATCCGCCGGTTCCTCCCTAAATCGCGGAGTCCCCTCCGCCCCTAATGACTTCAGTCGGCGACTGCGTCTCTTACTGTTGATGATGGCGACGGATGGATGTTGGCGACGACTGGAAATCACTTTCATCGTATCGGATGTGATGACGGCGATTGAAGATGGAAAGTCTCATCATGGTCTTCAGACGGAAACTAAGCGTCCTTCAACCATTCTCGCGATTCACGATGACACCAATTTGTTGAAGATCCTCCATCAGATGTGGCCGAACGAAGGGACGCGACGGTTCGGGGAAAGCTACGAGTGCAGTCAAGGCTCCGAATTTGGGGAATCACAGGAAGAAGAGATGCTGAAGAGAAAGACACATACCTTTTCGACTAAGAACGCGGCAAGAGACGAGACAATTTCGGATATGTTCGTTTCCTGTTGCAAACATTGCGGATGCCAGGTACTCATCACTGTATACAAATGCAGAGATTGCTGAAAAGGCAGACGGATAAGGCTTATGCGTTGGATAAGATGAAGTATCTTGTGAGATTTAATGTTGAAGTGGCTGTTAAAGTTTTCTTGAAGCAATCATGCTCTCTTTGATTGAGTTGAAAACGTGCTAGCATTGAGAGAGGGGGAGCAGCTTGTGGATACTTCTTCTGATAAAATGAGGGACTTAAGAACTGGACGTTTTGGAATAATCTGCAAGGCACTAATTGCATAGTACTGTATACATTGATGTAGAGTTCGAGAATACCGCAACAGGTCAGCTTTGCGAACGGAATTGGACTAAAGACCAAATGAAGTCTTCGAGATATTTGCCACAACAATCAATTGGGTTCAGATACAATGGTGTTTAGTTTTGGGACAGATACAGTGGTGTTTAAAATAACTGGCTTATGTTCCACGTTTCTTTTTCGTGGAACTCAGTTAAGATTTCTCTCCTCATTTGCGGGGTTATTCTGTGATGAGTGAGAGACTTATATTCTCTCCTCATATGCGGTGTTATTCTGCAGTGAGTGAGAGACTTTTATTCTCTCCTCAACTGCAGTGTAATTCTGTAGTGAGTGAGAGCTTTATATTTCTCTCCTC
>JAWWMW010001489.1:225526-239959 GCA_035048345.1 Echeveria elegans
ATCTCAAGAGCCATGTGTATGAATTAGCATCCTCCTGGGAAATAAGAGCAGCACCAACGGTAACGCAATTTATGGTTGTCGACAGCAGTGAATGGAACAAACACCATCTTATACCTATGAAAATTAGTTTAGCACACTGTTACAGTGCAGTGTGCCCTGTTGTATAATTTTGTACGTACACGATATACATTATATAATGCACGAACTAGAAATATAGAAACAACGTATAACATACCTATTAGAGTTGTAAGTTGCGTCAAAGGATATGACATAACCAAAAAGGTTCCCATCCCTTTTTGCAGTTGAGTCTGCCCAAAATAACCTACACAGTGTTCCTTCGCAATCCAAATAATATTCAAAAGTAAAATCAGAGCACAATTCCTTCTTCTTTGATAGATAATCAAGGACCATTTGTGCATCACATCCACCTATGAATGTTTTCAAATCCCTTTTAAAGTTTTTGCTGTCTAATAGAGTTGTCCCTACATAAGCGTAACCGCCGGCCATCTCAGCCATAAAACGATGAGTTTTAGTTGCACCTACTCCCAATGTCCCAAGTCAATCATCAATTTTTGTTGACCACCATTCAAGCCGTCGCGGTTGGTTCTGAGAAACTATTTCCCAACGTCGGAAGCTAGATGATGGTTATGCTCCCCATTAAACACATATACATAATATTGACCGTTGTCCTTAAATTTAACGCATAGTCTTGCTCTGCATCCGCATCTGGTAATTCTCCTATTTCTAGCATTTGAATCTTGCTCGTCTAAAGAATCAATCAGTTTACTTGTAAGATTCCATCCGTCGCGATGACATATCAAATATTGTATCAATGTGGTTCAGTCTCTTGATCGATACTTGGCGCCAATCCGGATTGAAAATCCGGAAACATGTCCGTACATGGTATAAAAACTAAAAGCTTCATCCAAGGAACTGAATGTTTATCCTATGAAAGATTTGAACTGAACTGGGCACTTTGGGACAATGCGAAGACATTTAATGGAATCCACTGAGCTTGCATTCACTGAAAAAAAATTCAAAACCTGATAATTGGCGACGTAGTAACGGCAAAAGCATATTGACATGAAAAAGTTATACCCAGCAGAAATTTAATTCGGCAAATGCAAAATCAATTAGTGATGGATCATTACCGGTTTGATCTTGCTTGCCGGAGACATTATTGTCGGGTTCACCATGTTCGCCGGAAACGTCATAAGTAGTATGTTGATTGTCAGCTTAACTGATGACGTTTGTATCTTTGCACGAGCTCATTCCGACGTGATGCGTTTGTGTGTTCGTCCGTTCAATTTTATGACGATGTAGTTCGACAATTGACGAATGGATCGTGACTGCCGGTTTATGTGAATGCGGTGAGATATACTTTGACTAAGTTTTGGAAATAATATATCGGATGATGGAGATAACGGCAATCAGATTAGATTGTTTCAATTGAACAAATGTTTGATATCTCCCTAAATTGCCCTTTATTACCTTTAAAATATTTTGACTAATTGATTGAAATATGAATGTCGGATGAAGATAATGAAGGGCTGAGATCAGGGGCGAATCTAGAATTGCAGACTTATCCTGGCTAAATAATAAGTACAGTATATAATATATCAAAGTTAACTCAAAATGAGTAATTTGGCAATGAACAAAATAAATGTAAAAAAAGGCAGTAGGAGTAGCAGCTTTGTTTCTAGTCATCATGTCACGTTTGTCCCATTTAACATCTCAATGCAACACACATTTTCTCTCTTCATCCCCTTCTTCATCTCCCTTCACAGCCTGGTCCCCACCTACCCCCTCCGTACAGCCTGTCCAATTGACACTCCTAAAGCACACAATGAAACACACCCTTTGGCTCTCCTGTCGTCCCACTCATATACATAATGGTGCAAACATCAGTCTCACGTTTCGGTGGAAGCTCGCAGTCCAAACTTCCCTGAGAATTTAGTATCAAAAGGTTAGAAGTCAATAGCTTTGCACCTACAAGTTTTCCAAGTCCTCGCCATTTGGAGAAACTCATCCCAGGAGAAGCAGGATGCACCGTGCTCCTCAGCTTCTTTCTTTTGCGCATCAGTAGCTTGCGAAAAACTGACAATGGCTGATCAAAAAAAATAGGGATATTTTAAGATCTAACTCAGCTTCAGAATACATCTGATTTGTGAAGAAATGCAGTGTCAAAGTGTTAACATACTTTTGAGGTATGAGTTGCACTTCGGCAGGCAGGCAAGAATCTGCGCAACATTAAAGCATCAACAAGGCACTTAATTATCCATATGGGTCAAACTGTGAACAAGAAATTATCTTACAGATGAGATTTTGGTATCTTGAACAAAAGCAATGGAGACTTCGGCATGATTGATAATGAACTAGACAGCTTTGAAGTTTGCAGGAACGGATTCTGTGAGAATAGAGATGATGCAAGACTTCCAGGCCTCTGAAAAGTGCTACTCCGTACTAACTAATCAAGACTGTCGTAAAGCGGAACATATGATATAGCTTGGCTATAACAAGCCTGCCATAGGGGAAAACATAAAATGTTGGCTGGAGCCTCGAAGTGTTAACCTTAAAATTTTGCAAAAAAAAAAGTTAATTAACGGAAACCACCCGTAAAATATGGGTTTTTCTAATAGTCACCCGTAAAATGTGATATTACCAATTACCATCCATTAAAATATTTTTTTACCAATAACCACCCGTTAAAAATTTTGTTCACCAAAAGCCACCCAAATAAATTTAAAAACACCCACCTATTTACAATTTATTAAAAAGAATTCATTATAAAATAGCAAAAAAACTTAAAAACATGCCAAACTTGTTTTGCTAAATTTGTTTTAAAAAATCATAAAAAAATTATTTAAATTTTAAAAATGTTGTGACTAAGTAATACTTGTTTTGCTAAATTTGTTGAAAAATTTGGGAATTTTTTAAAGACTTTCTTAGGTTTACTATTTATTTTTTTCAAAACTATTGAATTTCCCCTATAAATAGTTTACAAAGGTAACAAAAAATGAAAAAATGAGTCAAAAAATTTCAAAAGTTTTGAATAAACTAATCAAACCCAATATCAAATACCCATCTATTTTATGATATTTTTTCTTTATTTATATGCATTATTTTGATGAAGTTTTGAAAACTTAAATTAAATTATAAAAAGTATATGTTCAATTTATAAATTTTTATTTAAATCAAGAAAAAATGAACAAATTTTTAATGTTAGTTTTTCAAAGTTTGAATTTTTCAAAGTTTTTTTTGTTATTTTATAATAAATTTCTTTTAATAAATTGTAAATGGGTGGGTGTTTTAAAATTTATTTGGGTGGCTTTAGGTAAACAAAAATTTTAATGGGTGGTAATTGGCACAAAATATTTTAATGGATGGTAATTGGTAATATCATATTTTATGGATGACTATTGAAAAAACCCGTATTTTACGGATGATTTTCGGTAATTAACCCTATTCTATATGCCAACACTCTTGTGGTTCACAAAACATTTTCATAGGTAATTTCGTTCTTCTTGCTAAAAGGGTACATGCATTTAGTCTTTGAAACACGTCTTCCTGTTCACATTTTTCATATTAACAGTTTTGGAGTTTTTAAGTTATGAAAATGCAAGCGTATCTCCTTTAAATTTCTCCCATAGCTGCATAATAACATAACTTTAGATATTCAGTTCATCCCTTATCTTTATATTTCATGTATGAAGTTTGTACATATGCTAAAATGCCTACACTGTTGTGCGAGCAAAGGCCATTTGTTGCATTATTGTTGTTATTATACGATTCCGGATGCAAAATAAATGTCTAGCATTTTTTATCAAGTATCAGAATATACAAGAGCTGCTGGCACTTCGGAAGTGGAAGCCATACTTGGACGCATCCATATCAGCACCCTCTGATAATCGGCAACTCCTGTTTAATGGTGATAAGCCTCTTTTTAGTCACCAGCACCGTTCAGTTCGAAATGTCCCATTGACTGTTTTTTATTTATTTATGGGGACTTATACGAGGACTTCTCAGGCGATCACCCATTATGGTACTGCTCTCGTCCAAGCACGCTTAACTGCGGAGTTCTTATGGGTATGATTGCTCCATGTCCCATTGACTGTTAGAAGACCAACTTTAAAGGAAGCTAGAAGAATATTTAACCAGATAACACTACTTTCACCGGAAGTATATGTAAGAATATTTATATGACCCTCATGATTATTTATCTTATTAATAGATCAATTATCATATTTACCTTATTAAATTATTAGCAATTACTTGATGGACGTAATTGTACTTATCATAATTTACTAGAATTTTCCCTTGGATGTATTATACTGTAAATAGAGATTATGACAACTATACAAATTATAAATAGAATGAGTGGACTGACATACATATGTGCAATGCAGTTGTTTTTTACTCAAATAATTAAAATATAGGAGCAAAATGAAAACAGATGGAACAAGGTGAGTCTACAGAGGTGGACACTTGTAAGTCATGTGGGGTAGGTTGCAGTGTGCATTTTGAAAGATTATTGGAAAGGACGTGGTCACGGAAGGAATTGGAAAAAGCTTGGGGACGTCAAAAAGTGACTATATAATTTATTTTATTTTCGTTTGACTAATGAAAGGTTAAGTTGAGGTTAACAAAATATAAAAGAAAAACTAATTAATTATCGATCTCCTATACGTCTTAAATATGAAGAGTAAATTACATATTGAGATGTGAAAGCGTATATTATTTGTGGTATCCGAAGAGGATGTTATATTTGTATAATTGTTTGAGTAAGTGCATCGTTGTATACACGACATGTAGCATTGCGTTCATGACATGCATCATACACATTACCCGGATAGGGGCATTACCCGGATATGAGACATTACTCGGATATGGGACATGATTATAAGGGGTCCGGACTGACAGTGACGAGTGGGCATTGATTATATCTGGTGCATTCATGTATTTACACATCATTGCATCACATCATTGCATCACGATTGCATATATGTATATGCTAATTGTTTGTTATTTGGATGAAGTATGAAGTAAGTATCTGGAAAGGAATTAAAGAACGTACATCCAACGTTAATAAAGTAAGTTATGTATTCAACGAGTCTTTTGACTCACCCCTATTATTTTTCTCAAATCTTCTACAGATAAGTAAAAGTTGCTTCTACGAGGCGTGTGCCAGATTCGAGAGTTCGTAGCTGAAGTGCGGTGTCATCATAGTAGAGAGCTCGTCTTGTTTCGTATTTTGTTAGGCTAGAGTATGCTCTGTTGTACTTAGAGTTTATTTACATCTTTTGTAACTTACTTCCGCTACACATTATTTATTGAATATCATTCTTTTGAAGGTTATAAGGCCATATAGACGGTTAGTTTAGCACCGATCTCGATCTAGAATTTTAGTTCGTGATAACACACTCCATACATGGTTGCTACGGAAAAGGAGGTTCGAAATACTTTTAGACGCTTTATGGATGATAATCTTGACAAGTGGGATTGGCATGCTGCAAATATGCCGAGCATACTGACAAAAGAAATGGAAGAAACTCAAGCTGCTAAATTAGTGGTTAATGGTTTGCTAAAAAATGTCTTGATAAAAAGGCATTTTGTTTTTGTTTCTTTGTTTTTTAAAAAATACATTATATTTGATGGTTTATTGCGTCTAGAGCCGAAAGATGCCAAGAGGAAAGCTAGGGCACAAGAACTGAAGCAGATATTCAAAACTTAGTCTTTTGTCAGTTTGAGGTCTTACAAGTCCGGTTGAGGTCGAGAAAGCAAGATCAGAACAGCATCCTGGTGCTTCATCGAGCAAAAAGCAAACCCAACTTGTTGGGGGACCAAAGCTATCCAAAGATGTTAGGCCATATGGGTTTCCAGTCAGAAGTGTAAGAGATGCGTAAATGGCACTGTATCTAAGAACTCACAATCTGTTGTTTTTCTTTAGGAGGAACTGAAGAGAGCTCAAGATACAGAAAGGGAAACAAGAGCTGCAAGGCTGCCTCAGCTGAGAAGTGGATGATGGGAGCAGCAGCTGCAGCCGTCCAAGGCTCCGTGCTACCGAACAATGGAGCAGCAATGGTGGTACATGGTCGTGCTGTTCCAAGTCATTGACGGTGCTTGTCCCGTTTCATAGGTACAAATTACAAATACTGCAGCACATCTTGCATGAGAGTGCACAAAGAGCTTATTCAGAGTGGATCTTAACATCTTGAATTCTTTGTTTATGTTAAGTTAAATGTTTCCTAATTCTCTTACGACTACGAACCATCTGACGGCAACAAGGATTACATTGATTGATTGAAACTACAGTGATGCGGAGACTGTACCATGTTAGAAATACACAAATAGGTGGTTGGCCAGAACTACCTGACTATCACCATGTTGTTTGCCAAATGTACCATTCACTAATTATACGCGTAATGTGAAATAATCAAAGCTCTATGCGTAGCCTTCGCATTTCTAATCGGAATGTGGGACTGGCAGATAAAGTACGACGAGCAAGATTTCTGATGTCTTCCCTAGAACAGTCTCTGGAGATCCGCACCAGCTCCCAAAGAGCACCTCCATTGATCATGTCTTTAGCATTCACCTCTGCATATAACTTTTAATCAGCTTTTTGTTATCAACTGTTTAGCTAATTATTGAGGGGTTGATGGAAAGTGGGCTGACCGTGCTGAGCCAAGTGACAGAGGGCAAGTTCAATGTGTCGCCTGATCGGGGCTGCTTCATTGTTGGCATTCTGGACTATCCAGGACAAAGCACCATCTTCTATCAAAAAAGATTGTCCGGTTTTCCTTCCTGCATCAGAATGTTACATATGATTATAATGCCAACTAACCCCAGACAAGCCTTACTGGAAAGGGAATTACTTGCCTTGAGTTGATGCTCTAGATTCACATTTGGCAAAGTTTGCAATTCCTCTAGCAATTTGGGACAATACGTCAGGGTGTCCACATCTTACCATCCCTAGCAAAGCCTTGATACCACCTTCAGACCGCAATCTTTTCTGAAGCTTATCTGCGGATCAAAGTTGATAATTCATGTTAAATGTGCTTTCATAGTCAGCAAATTAGCCAGAAAGTCATACTATTTGTAAACAAGGATTTATACCATTTCCACAAAGATTGGCAATTGCTCCAGCAACCATGCGTAACGTCTGGGCATCATCAGCATCAGCTGCTGTCATTGATAGCAACTCGATTCCTCCCTCGGCCATTATCAGTTCCTGATTGGATTCTGCAATGTATAAAAGACGCATTAAAGTGACTAATTAATTAACATGTACGTCAGAATGTTCCTCAAACCCTGCCACCCACCATTCATCGCAAGATTTGCTATGGCGCCTGCTGCAACCCTCCGAATGGTTTCGTCTTCAAAATTTCTAAGAAGCATCAGCAAGGATGTAAGACCGCCCGCTTCCACAATACGTTGCTGATTGGACTCTACAGAAGTAAACATGAACCTGTCATTCTCTTTTCCTATGCACACAATAAAGAACTTGATATTTTTTTCTTTTCTCAAACATACCTTCAGCAGCAAGATTGGCAACCACTTTCACAGCATGAACTCGCACACTTGCATCTTCAGATTCGAGCAAGGCTAATATTTTCTGCAGACCAACTGGGAAATGACAGAGATAGAAACGTGACTAGTGGGCCAAGGTTTTGGCAGATATAAATCAATTTGTACATCACATACCTTGTTCGAAGAGTGTCGTCATAGGAGTCTTCTGCCCATTACCCGTTTCGTTTATTTGACTGTTTCTGAACTGGGACATTAGAGAATCAAGACCAGGCGGCCCATCTCCATTACCGCCACGCCTCATCTGCAAAGAAATAATTTATTGACTTATAAAGATTGTGATCTGCACTTGTCTTGACAAATGATATAAAGGAACTTGTTGCATTAGATAGCAATAGCGATTTCTTGAAGCTTTCGCTGTACCTGATCTGAATTGAAAGTCATTTGCAACAGCTGACTCCGTAACATAGCAACTTCCTCTTCCAGTTTCCTTTTCTGGTCTATCTCATCCTCCAACATCCTACGTAAATTAAAGATCTCCAGCACACCTCCATCCTGCAATGCCAGGGTCAGTATTTATACAGTCAAAGCAGTAATACGAACTCCCATGCAGTTTCAGTTAAGATTAGTTGCATACATCTGATTGCATAAACTGCTCCAGCTGACTTCTAAGTCTGTTGGCTTCCTCCTCCGCTTCCTTTCTTAATTGGCTTTCATTCTGGAGCATCCTTTTTAACTTCACTGCTTCATCGGAGCTATTCATCTAAAGCACAATACAATTATTTGCTCAGCATTTACTGGTATTACACTACTCAGATTCATAAGAGACTGATCGTAAGTATGAGCATATTCACAAGTGTTAAGCATTAAGATGTTCGATATCAAGAACTGAAATTATCTTTAATATACTAAATTACATAGCAACTAATCAATACCTGGCCATTACAAGGTTTATTAATGGAGGTATCATGGACTTGCGTCTGACTGTTCATCAGTTTTTCTTCAAGCTTCTTAACTGAATCCATATACTCCATCTGGTATTTTAGTTTCTCTCGCTAGAAGAAGACACCAACGGTTAAACATATATATACATAAATTCTGTGTTCCCTAATGCAGATATTGAGACCTTTCACCTCAAAAGCGTGACTGTAGTTCCTTTCAGCCTCTGAGATCCGGTTTTGAGCCTCAGTAGAAATTCTTTCAAGTTCATCACTGTATGACTTCTGCCTTCTTTCATTTTCTGCAATTACATCATCTAACTGCATCTCCAGTTTCCTGGACAAACCCCTGTAGTCAAATTCTTCTTTTATTTTCAACATGTTCTCCACCTTCATTGCCCTTTGTCCAAATAGTATGGTACTAGCAGTCTCTCCTCGGTGACGAGGTGATGGGCCAATAGTGACCACTAGAGAAGTCCTAGCTGTACCTCCAAATGAGTCTTTCAACAACCTTGTAAGTTTGCTATCACGGACTGGAACATGAGTACTATTTTCTGCAAGTGCATTTATGCATTTTCCTAATGCACTTAAAGAAAGATTGATAGATTTAGCTTCTTCCAGCATATGTCCTTCACTACCTGAAATGTGGTGACAGTCCATGTGAAATATAAAGAAAGCACAAAAGTACTATAAATATTAATTCACACATAAAGTAAGAATTAGTTTCTTTGATAAATATGAAAGGAGCAATAAAAAGCTACACATGCACCACAGTCCACAACCTACTTATTCCAAATATTCAATGCAGCAAGGAAATTAGTGGAAAAATATTCCAACATAAAAGTTCGATTAAAAAATTGAAATGATCATGTTTTACAGTAGGATAGATTTATCATTTAAAAGAAACTCGCTTAGTGTAGTCTGTAGACATGATATGTAACTTCATGACGATTCCACAATACAATAGGATTTCCCAAAAGTAAATGATATGAAACCAGAACAAGGCGATATATCGAATCTACCTGATTTATGCACACGCTCTGAACCAGCCAGATCGACTACTACAAGCTTGCCTTTTCGAACAAGTGGCTTGAAAGATTTGTCCAGGTGAGGGGAATTATTTGTTTCTGAAGGGAAAGCAGCACCACTTTCTGCAACTGACTTCCTTACGTGTACCTGCAAGACCCCGGTTTAGTTCACCACTTCTTAGCTAACGATGAGTAGACGACAACTTAAACTGAACACTCATGAGAAAAGTAATAGTTGAAACAAATTTAAACATTAGAATGGATTGGAAGACAAAATCACCAATAATATTGCATGGCTACGAGACGATTCTGTATTTAGCTTCGTATTGGCAGCAATTCGATGGGCTTCCCCTACTCTTAATAGTTCCATAAAACTACGCTGGTCCCTGATGCCTACAGAAGTAGCTCCTGGCACAGAAACATCACCGGTTTTGGAATCTTCGACAATGGCTATATTATCATTTGCAGGATCAAGGAGATCCTGGATTGTCTCCATGTATAGCTGCATACACATAGTGATGAGTTTGTTGATTTACAATTGAGATAGATAACATCATGACCCATGTTCCCATAACCAAAAGTGTAATCAATGAATTTATTAAAGCCAGAACCATGAGCTACCTGCCAACCATGAGAACATTCCCTGCTAATACTAACCTGCAAGTAAGAGACTAGCACCAAATCTGTTTGAGGGGAGATGTTGGTCAGGATGTCCTCCATTGAGCGGACCATGATTCCGCGAGCTGATGTATCTTCTTCCCCAAGCCGGCCTAGGGTGTATGTTTTGCCTGTACCAGTCTGACCATATGCCATCACGGTACCATTATAGCCTTCCAAAACACTCTGCGCAAATAGATTAAACGAATCATCAAGTATCCAATAACTACAACAAGTGCCAGCAATTCTGTGTAGTTTACTATGTAATACTTTTGGTCAGCTACCTCCACAACTGGCTTAGCAACAACCTCATAAACACGCTTTTGAGAAGCAAATTCAGTAAGCACTTCATCAAATTCATAGGTATCAGAATCCCAATTGTTTTTCCGGAGTCTCAATCGCTTCAGCTGAGGAAAGAAAAAAATCCAGAATGAGTATACCCCAATTGTATTTGTATATAACACTTATATTGTAACATATTGAAGAGGGTAAATTAAACTATTGTTGGCACCTCAGGCTGAAGTTCAACACAATCAGCGAAATCTGCATCTTCAACTAGTTCCTCTTGATTTCGAGGCCGCAATCTCACAGCCACTCGGACCCTCCCTAGAACTAATGCATTATCACAGACAGAGAAAAAACACATTTGAGTAATGCTATTAAAAAAAAAAGACTTCAAACCTCAGATATTATAATAAGAAAGTAACTTACTAGGCGATCCTAAAAAATATACAGACAAAATGTAAAGAATAAGGCCTCACACAAGCGCTGTTATTACCTAGAAGAAATCAAACTCCTATCCCATATCTGAAAAGAAAAAAACGCACTAATAATCCCGTTATTGTGACGTATGAACCAACTAGATATACCATTTAACTACGTAAGCCTGGCATAATATAATAGGAGCACAATTATTAATCAGAAACACAACCAAGTGGCACCAACTAAACAATTAATGATCCTGAACAAAAAAAGAAGGCCAGAAATTTCTCCTTGTATTCATTTTACATCACTATATGATAACTGATTACCAGTATTTCCCTAACAGACTCTGGTTATAACCAGTCACTATAGCTGCTGAAAGCACACTCACACTGTCCAAAACAAAAATCTAATGTATCTTAACCCTAACAATCCCTCACAAGAGGCAAACTTGAACAAATCAAGAAATCAAAATGCATAACCACCATTTCTCACACGTATAAATCAACAACTCCAAATACAAATACATAGTCCAAACTCAATAAAACCTGCAGTTAACATCATCAGCAACAGCGAATCGAAAGACAGTATAATCGATTCAATTAAGACCAAAGCACCAAAAAAACAAAGATCGATCATATCAAATACCTCCAGCGTCCTCTTTAGAGACTCCTAACGATGCAGGACTACTCCTTCTAACACCAGAAGGAAGCGAGTTGCTAGCTCTTCCTCTAACAGTAGAGGATCTGGAGTTACAAGTACCGCCTCTTAGGGTTTTAGTAGTCCCGTTGTTTTTGACACTGTACGATGCCATTAGTGAGTTAGCGAGTAAACCGATGGAGGATTTGAAAATGGAGGCGATGCGGCCGGTCAGGACATGGAGAGGAGCGGAGGTTGGGAAAATCGGCGACTAGTTTTTGGGGAGATTTTTTTTTTCTTTTTCCTGATTTAAATTTTGAAAGGGAAAAAAGTAGTAACAGCAAGTTAATGTGCGTTTTGTCTGATTTTGGATTGATGATGATGGCGGTTGGGACCCATTAAATTACATGATAAGCGTAGTGGTCGTAATGGAAAAGTTTTTTTTTTTTTTTTTTACAATTATAATTGTCTTTTTTTTTTCCTTCAAGTTTTTATTCAATGAAAATGATGCGTGTAAATATTATACTTATCATAAACTTGTCCACGGAGGTATTGCGTAAAAAATACAGTAATACATAGAGGGCTAGTTTTAAAAAATAAATCGACGAATTTTGCTGAATCAATGTAGAATGCAAATAGGACCTCAGTCACTCCAAATCTATTTACCTACAATCTTTTTTGTCCCTAATTGTGACTATTTCGTTGCTAAAAAGTATTTTCAACTAAACCAATTAAATCTAAAAGCTTTCCAACTAAACTGATTCGAATTTCCAACTAAACCTAAGTGACATGGCGTCACGTGTTTCTTCCTCCCTCACATCCGCCCGTTCTCTCACCTCAGTCTCGCCCTCTCACCTCCGCTAAATCCGCCCGAAATCCACTTGAAATACGTCTGCGGTTCGGCGCTGACCCATCTCCTCTCTACACACTTCCGCTACCACACTCAATCTTCACAGACCACACTCTTCATAAACTCCCTGGCTCTTGACCCCTCGCACATCCCCAAACGTACCCCCTGCCTCAGTTGCGATTCTCTCGCACCCCTTGACGTCTGACCCCGTCACACACCAAACAGCCCTGCCACTGCCTCAGTTGCAATTCACTCCGTCTGATTTAGTCCCTGTCCGACGCATTCCTGTCTCGGGCCCTATTTGGCCTGCCCGCTGCATCCCTGCCTCGGCTCCTACCGGCATTGCCTATTTGCATATGTGGGGCAGACGTTGGGTGAGTTGCTTCATGGTTCGCATCGTATTTAGTTTCGAAAACCAACTGAGAGTTGATCTCTCTCATTGTTGCAATATCAACAATATTAGTTTTGAACTCTCTTTTTTACTCCTTGCAGGCCATTATGCTACTTGGGTCCGCGTTTGGTAAAAACTGAATTTTAGACTCTCTCATTTGGGTCCGGCATTGGGTAAACTGAGATACGATGCTTAAAGTGATCATTTGTTTGTTCTTATTTACGCCTTTGTGTTGCTGATGCCTTTGCTGTTCAAATTTATACCTTCAATGCGTTTGGTCCTAATTAAATATTACAATTAAGTCTTAAGCTTACGCATTGCCGCAATATCAACAAAATTGTGTTTTTAACTCTCTTTTTTTACTCCTTGCAGGGCATTAAACTATTTGGGTCCGGCCTTGGGTAAAATTTTGGGACCGGCATTGGGAAACTGAGGTAAGATGCTGAGAGTGACCTGTGTTTGGGAACATATGCCTGTTAGTGACCTGTGTTTGGGGATCTATTCACTACAAGATGGTCACCCGTCGTTCCGACAGGATGCGACGGGAACAGTCAAATATTTCATAACCAAGTGAATTGCTCACCGGTTGAATCTCAAACTTGGCTTTTGCCGACCCTATTGATAAAGGAGCACCACCAAACATGATCATAGCCAACTAAACAGATTAAAAAACACATCAACAGTCAGCAATGCGTATGTTCACACTCTACAGAACATAAAGAAAATATTTCAGCCCCAAGAACTTACCTAAAAAGAACCCTTCAACTACTGCTTTCACTTTGTCTGGATTGAGCTTGAGCTGAACATCTTTATCGTGTCGCAACTCATTAACGGTTGAACGGTGGTTTGTAGTAGTCCGTGAGTTTGTGCGTTGTAAATGGCCACATTCATCCAAGTAAGTTTGACTGTGGGAATTTTTTTTCCTAATTTGTTTTGAGTTGTTGTGCTCGAGTTGAAGGGTATGTTGTTGTGCTGTAACGTTGTGTTCTGACTTCATTGCTCCCTCATTTCATTTTCTGTGTTTGATGGGTCACCCACTAGGTCATTTTCATTTGTTTGAGCTGTTGTACACAATATCTGTAATGAATCTAGACAACCCTAGACCCTTATTTCCCAGTCCTAGAAGAAGTTCTAAACTCTACCTAAAATTGTACTATTGCGGAAATTTGACTAAGTTAAATACCAACTCAGTTACCAATACAAAATATCTCTAAACTTGTCCTAATGCACTTGGTGCATTAACAGACACAAACTGACCAGAATACTCTCAAATAAGCTGCTAAATAACCATGTCCTAATTTCTTTAACCTATACAACTTTTACAAGTTTTCACACAAACATAGAAACTAAAGAAAACTAGTTATTACAATAGCCCTGCCCTAGCACTACTTTACACTTTAAACTTACTCAAGAAACTCAAGCAAATATGTACATAACTTAAAGGAAATGCAAGACAGTTTTATCTCGTGGTTATATGACCATAAATGGCCTTTATTCCATGTTGAGCTCGGTGGCTATGTTAATTCACTAATGCTATGACCACTTGGGGGAATAGAGGATGGAATGGAATGACCATTCCGGACGGAATGAAAATTTCTTGACTGGTTCGGCATTGGAATGGAATGGACCATTCCATTCTCTATTCCCATCCCAAAAATCTAACCTAATTCATTCCTAACCTAACACATGGTATAACTTCATTCC
>JAWWMW010001489.1:264893-276187 GCA_035048345.1 Echeveria elegans
ATTTTCTCCATCGTTGTCACAAAATTCGGAACAAAGATTGTCGTGTTGTGCTCCAAAACTGTCCCACAGCTAACATCAACCGTCTGAGCTCTAGGATCACCCAAAGCCTGATCAAACATATTCAAAACTAGCACACCTATTACACACGCACCTCCGTAACTCCAAGTCATCACCCTCGCGTCATAAACCCTCCCACGCTCAAACTGCAAAGCTATCTTCCTCTAACTCACATTCCATATTGATTGTTCACAACCTGTGATCCGAATCCTAAATGAAGGTAAGGTCGTTGTCAGTGATCAAATTCAAATGGAAAAATAGATAAATTTTTGAAGCTCACTGATTGCTACATATGAACACCTAATCCAAACAGTCTTAATTATACCGTTTGTAGTTGAACCTCAGAAACAACACATTCCAAAGCATTCATTCCTAAACCACCAATTAGACCGAACAAACCTCCAGATTCCAATCAATCAAACCGGTTCAGTACCAATCAGAATCATGTCTTTACTATGACCAGTCCAACCAAAAAAAAAACACTTCACAATTCAGCCGACAAAGGACATCAGCGGTTAACGATGATCCGAGCCATCAAAAACTCAAACCCAGAGCTCAAAACTTCGATTGATTGATAAAGGAAGGAACTTTAAGGTAGTTATGTTACCTATTACTCTGCATCGGACTTGGGTTTCGACGACGACGGCGATCGGTGGTTGGTAAGATTGTAAAGTAGTTGGATTGAGGAACAGAGAGACGATGAAGGAAGGAGGAGGTAGGAGTGAAAAGTATGGGAGGGCGGTGGGCGTCGTGTTACTTGGTATTTGAATATTGAATAAAGTGACAATGTACAGAGACTATCGCTGTGTAATCAAAGTCTTCCACCTAGCATTTGACTTTTCCACAGAAAATAGGGGTGCAAGCCCTCGAGCAAGTTCGGTCAAATCGATTCAATATTAAATGAGCCGGGTCGAACATAATTTTGAAGCTTGCTTTATTAAACTAGTCGACCTTGAGCAAGGTAGTGTTCGATTCGTTTATGTTCGTGAACAGTTCGAATACATGTTTAAATAAATACTTGATTAAATTTTTCTTCATTATAAATATATTACTCGGATATAAGCCAAAAAATATATATAATTGATCAATAGTTGTAAATATTTTTTTTGTAAAATATACTATCTAACTACACAATTATTTTGCATAAGACTATCATATCCAAATTAAAATATTTAAACTAATTTTTAATATTATTTTAACTATTATTTAGAAATAAAAAATTTATTTTAAATTATTCGATTAAAGCTCGAGCTCGGCTCGAACTCGTCTAAGTTAAACGAGCCGAGCTTGAACAAACATTTTCAAAGCTCGAAAAAGCTCGGCTCGAGCTCGAACTCGTGAAAAATTAAACGAGCCGAACTTGAACAAGCTAGAACTCGGCTCGGCTCGGCTCGTTTGCAGCCCTATTTGCATCATCCAAGTATCCAACATTTGAACGAAACAATATAAAAAGGGTGCTGCTGAGAAAATAACGAACAATTTAGCGAAAAGTTAACATAACGTGTATTTATGTTAAATTTTGATTTTTCAAGAGTAACCAAATAGGCCCCATCGTCGTTGAATTGTTTGGTTTGCTTCGGTCGCTCCAGATCTAACTTATCAGTATCAGTTTTATTTGGAATGGTGTTTCGTCGCGCAGTCCAAACCAAAGATTTCTTAGAACTGAGCACGAACATCATCGCTCTAATTGTCTTGTTCATTGATTGGGTTCGGGGCTTCCTGTTGGGTGGATAATTTATGTGTTGTTCAACTTCTAATTGTTTATGGTTATCCAAGTTTCAACACTTACTGTTTGGGATGGTTTAGACGTGTGAGATGAGAATTGAGATTCTTTGATTTCATTTGAAGAAACCCTACAAAAACCGTAACGTTCTACTAAGTGACGAATGCAGGAACACTGGTGGCTAGCGCTTCCGGATAAAACCAGACTTTGTCAATGCTGTGGGAATAACAAGTATTAACCTCCAAATGGTTCAAACATTAGAGTCAATTTGATGAAAAGATTTTGTCTAAAAAGTAACGAGCTTGTGATGTTTTCTACGCCGTAACCACCTCTGCTGTTCTAAGTTACTTCTCTAACCTGGAATTTGTTTATATTTCTCTCCTCACTCGCGTCGCGTCTCTGTGGAGAGTGAGAGATTTTTTATTTTGAGCATCTAACGCTTAATTGTTAGATTGCTCTAGCTTTTTATATTATTTAGCAATTTGTGTATTTACATGGAGGGCGACTCCGGATCGATGGTCACCCTGTCATTTGTTATTAACTTTCATTGATCCTAATTCCCATATTCTTTTGGAAATTTCTAATAAAAAAGAGTAACCAAATATACTTGGATAACAACTCTGCAAGTCGTGTTCTAAAAAAAAGGGTCCAGTGTTCTAGTTTCTGAAAGTAAAATGGGTTTCCATTTACCTAAAGTTGTACAAGCCAAGAAGAAGGGTTTGTTGAGATCGCTTTCAGGTTCTCGTCAAACATCTTCCACGGACGTGCCTCGAGGCTACTTTTCAGTTTACGTCGGAGAAAGTCTGAAGAGATTTGTCATTCCCATAATCTGCTTAACCAACCCAGCTTTCCAAGAGCTGTTGAGCCATTCTGAAGAATAATATGGGTTTGATCATCCAAACGGTGTAATAACCATTCCCTGCAGTGAAGAGTACTTCAACCAGATCGCAACCAACTTAAAATGAAAAAGTAGATGTTTACTTAATGTATCACTCCTAGCTGAAGAAGCTTGTGGAGGCCAGGCCATTCTTTCTTTTTCAACTTACAAATGCATACGTATCATTCAATTCTCAGCTGAAGAAAGCTTTTAACATATCACTTCTCAGAGTGTTTTAGCAAAAAATTTAGGTGAAAATGCCCCAATTCAAAAGTAGCTAAAACAACGCAGTCAAACTCAATTTTAATAAACATCAAGCCTGACGACCAGACGGATACGCAGAAGTAGCTGCACACCTCCAACTCCAAAAGACCTGGCGAAAACTGCACAATTGACCGACATTTGACTTTAGGATCCCCTTGTAAATAGCACAAATTTTAAGGACTCAAATGTAATAACGTAGGATTGAACTGTGAATACCTTAGGGATGTCTGGTGTAATTAGGTCTTAAATGATTCCGGCATTTAAAGGCTGGACCAATACATAACAATCTTTCATAAATAAAATTTTTTTGATCACTTTTCCAGCATTGTTTCATCATTTTTTCAGCAACCTCTAAAATTAATTTTCTACATGGTATTAGAGCTACAACAGTGTTCTTGTTTACTTGCTTCTAAGTTGAGATTCTTACTATTTCCTCAGTTTTCCGAAGGTTTTTCATATTTCCACAAACTTTGATAAATGTCTTCTACAACCCTAGACACCTCCATCATCTCTGCTTCTGTTTCAGGAGCCCTAAACCAATTTTTTTAGGTTATTACTGTTGAAGGACCTATGCACATAAGTTCAAATGAAAACATCAATATTTCTCTAGTTTCCCAAGTGTTAGTAGGACCTGAAAACTATGTTACTTGGAAGAAATACACATGGCTAGGTCCTGTGTTTCAAGAGAAGTTAAGTTTCATATATGGCAAGATAAAGAAACCTACAGATCCAGATGAGTTAAACCAACAGAAGAAGTGCAATAGGATTGTTTTATCATGAATAATTAATTCAATTTCATAAGAAATAGATTGCTCTCTAGTTCATCTAGAAGAAGCATCTGACGCATGACAGGATTTAGAAATTTGATTTGGATCTAATGGCCCTGCTGTTGTTGCCACACAAGAAGAGATTTATAATCTCAAACAGGGTGACCAAAGTATTACAAACTACTATAATTAACTTGTTAGATTTATAATCTCAAACATGATGAATTTATACTGTACACACTGCCAGCTGCGTGGCCACACAAAGAAAATGTGTTATAAACTCATTGGGTACCCACTTGTATACAAGAGCAACAGGAGTAACAATCATGGTATTGTTAATACTGTCATTAGTGATGTTGTTCATACAGATAACAATGCAAATGATGAGAATCAAGCAAATGAATTTCACTTAGTTTCATTAAGGTGAATCAAGAACAGGTAAACATGCTGATGTCCTATCAAACATAGGCAAGATAGATGCAAATCCACATGGCCAACACAACTAGAGTTCATTTCAATCAATTATGTTGCAGGCATAGCATGTATAACTTCTATATCAATGCCTAAAACTGACCAGATCATTGATAGTGGTGCTACAGACGACATAACTCCTTATGTTGAGTTGTGAAAGGATGTTGAGAGATTAGAAATTCCTTATGGAGTTACTATACCAGATGAGAACACAGTTACTGAGATACACTGTGGAAATTATGTCTTGAATGAGCACATTACATTGTTTGATGTTCTACTTGTCTCCTTCATCAAGTATAACCTACTAAGTATACCGAAATCGGTAATGGATACTCAATTAACAATGATATTTACTGACAAAGGATGTTGTGCACAGAAAAATGCACAAAAGATTACCCTATGGCTTGGTGAGCTGGACCAGGGGCTGTTTCAAATAAAGGATCATCAACAAGCTTATTGTGCAGTACCTCAGAGTAGAAAGGAGTTTATCTTAACCTTGCATCAAAGATTAGACATGTCTCATTTTCTAAAATAAATGACAGTTTGAGATAATATATCCCTATTTCAGTGTGTACTACATTGGGAAATTTTCCCTTGGGAAAGGTGGACTAGAATGTCATTTCCTAATAATTTTTCCTCAAATAATTCCATTTTTGAGTTGATTCATGTGAATTTATGGGCCCCTACAGGGTTTCACTCTATCAGGTTGTAAGTATTTCCTCATTATTGCTAAAGATTTTTCCAGGAGTACTTGGACATATCTTCTACCTAGCAAGTCTGATGCAACTGACGAGATTATTAAGTTCTACAAAAATGTCAGGAATTTCAAAGTTTTAAATTAGCAGACTGCCTAACAAATCAATGTTCTATACTACAAACAAGTTGTCCATACACACCACAACACAATGACATAGTAGAGCCCAAACACCAAATTTTACTTGAGACAGCAAGGGCCTTGAAACTTCAGTAAGTGGTGCCACATTGTATATAGGGAGAATGCATATTGACAACCATCCACATTATAAACAAAAAATTCATCAGTCATTTTGCATGGAAAATCACCGATAGAGGTGTTTCTTGGACAAAAAGCAGATATTTCCCATTTATGGACATTTTGTTGTTTGTGGTATATTAATAACAGTTCAACTCACAAAGGGAAATTTGACGCAAGAGCTTTCCCATGTGTCTTTTTGTGATACCCCTTAGTACAGAAAGGGTACATGATGTTTGATCTTCATTTTCATGCCATCTTAGTAAGCAGAGATGTCACCTTCAAAGAGGATATCTTTCCCTTTAAGAAAGACAATACAGAGAATTCAGTGGACGTAGCATTTACCTATATTTCCTATACCTACTTATGATGAGTACAATGAAGAGGTATATGTTCCCAATCAAGAAGAAATTTTTGATGATGATGATTCAAATGATAACGTAGACGACATGAATGAAGGAGATCACATTATACCAGATCATCTTCCCTTAAGGAGATCAAACATATTGCGCAACATGTCTGTTAAATTAAAAGACTATATGTGCACCATACATGAAGACTATCCTACAGTTAGGTACCCTATAACTTCTTTTGTTAACTATTATTGTTGTTCACTTACTTTTCAGAAACATGCCCTAACCTTACTTAGTGATGTCGAGCAAAAAATTTATTACAAGCCTGCAAAAATCTTCTATGGGTAAATGCTATGGAAGTTGAATAAATGCCTCAGAAAATAACAACACAAGAGCTTGCACAACTACTATGAGGAAAGAAAACCATTGGATGCAAAGGTGTCTACAAAATTAAAAAGCATTATGATGGTTCAATTAAGTGCCACAAGGCACGTCTAGTTGCTAAAGGGTACACTCAAATGGAAGAGCTTGATTATCATGAAATCTATGCTCATATTGTCAAAATGAACACTGTCCCCACACACATCTTGCAGTTGCAATTTTAAAATGATGGCCTCTATTTCAATTAGACGTTAACAATGATTTCCTCCATGGTACTCTTGATGAGGAGTTATTTATGGCGCTTCGTACAGGTTTCTATAACGAAGCTATACTGAAGGGAAGGTGTGCAGACTGACCACAAGTATTTACGGTCTAAAAGAGGCTTCAATAATTTAGCAAATTTAGCGAGGCTCTCCTGAATTTTGGTTTTGTTGCTGCTTAAATGATTCCTTCATGTTCACTTATTCTCTCAATCGTGACTTTCTGGTGCTACTAGTCTATGTCTATGTAGACGATGTTGCCCTAACTGGTACCTCACCTAAACTGATTGCTCAGGTTAAAGACTTATACACGACAAGTTCAACATCAAAGATTTGGGTTTCTAACATTATTTTATGGGGGTTGAAGTGACATGTTCTCACTCAAGTTTATTTATAAATCAACGCAAGTATGCATTGGACTTAATTTTCGAAGCAAGCCTTACTGCGTGCAAACTAAGTGCCATCCTTTTTTATCCTAAATAGAAATTAGTCTTATCTAATGCTCAGTGCCAAACAAACCCAACTCAATATCGTAGACTTATGGGATAAGTCATCCACCTCTCAGTCACTCAACCAGACTTATCTTATACGGTTCACATACTTAGCTAAATTATGAATGCTCCTAATGAAGAACACCTACATGCAGCACATAAATACTTCATTACCTGAAAAATGCGCCTGCCTAAGGCCTCTTCTACCATACTGCTCATCCACTTGTTCTCTTTGGGTATGACGACATTGATTGGGGATTTTGTCCCTTTGGCCTTTGCACGTCGTTCAGTATCTGATTCTGCCATTCTCCATGAAAAATCTCTTATTTCCTGGAAGACAAAGAAACATCCAATTATTTCGTGTTCATCTGCCGAGGCATAATACATATACATGCACATACCTGTCGAGAATACATCTGGTTGGATCGTTTTTTTACAGGACTTGCATGTTATTTTTCATATATTCATCCATTTATACTATGATAATCGAGCGACACTTTACATCTCATGCAATCCGGTCTTCTATGACCGGACAAAGCATGTTGAATTGGATTGTCACCTCATCCGTTAGTTTGTCACTTTTAGCCTCATAGCTCCACGCTTTGCCCCCCACTCTTGAACAAGCGGCATACTTACTCATGAAAGTATTGGGGTCAGATCTCCTAACATGCCTTGCCTCCAAGCTCAGCGCATGCAATGTCCATTTCTGACACACGCAAAGCTTGCAGGGGGTCAAGCCTGACGACCAAAGAGACCAAATGGATGCTTGGCACACCTCCAATTCCAAAAGACCTAGATATGTCGACCCTGACGAAAACTGCACAACTGACCGACATTACTTCAGCATCCACTTGTAAATAACACCGTATAGGGACTCACATGTAATAACGTAGCAGTGAACTATAAATACCTTAGGAGTGTCTAGTGTAATTAGGTCTTAGAAGATTCAAGTATTTCAAGGCTGGAACTTTACTTGATCAAAACACAGTAAAACATCTTCCATGACAGAATTTTCTGATCACTTTTTCGGCACTATTTCATCAATTTTTAGCAACTTCGAAAACCAGTTTTCTACAAAACCCCGTCAATAATTAAAAGTTTCCAACCCCTACACTATATTCTGTAAATTTGTCTATTAAGTACGTATTTATTTTATTATATTTATAAAATCGAAGGAATAAGATTAAATCAAGAACAAATAAAAAAACATGCCAAAAATGACAAGGCGCATTTTATTTTTGAAGTTTGGGATTCGTTATGGATTATTTATTACTTTTTTTTCCAATATATTTGTTTTGGCCTCCGGTACAACAGCCCGAGAGGCGAGAGCCTGCCTAGTTTTATCATTACCTAAAGGTATTATATCGCTTTTACAATTTCCAAAATTCAGTCTATTTTTAAACTTATAAATACAAACATTGACACAATCGCTTGATAACCAAAAAATAATAATCACAAAGCTTTGAGTTTCTTGCAACGAGGTCATGTCTGAGTCCCTCCAGCAGCATTACACTACATATGCTATTCAGTGTCACGCATCAACAGACCACAACTAGAGAATGGTGACAAGATCATTCTGTCAGCTTCAGCCTTGCACCGCTTAGCCTCGATAGAAATTGAGTACCCTGGTGGCCTGGTCCCTATGTTGTTCGAGTTAAGCACTACCGACCGTGTGTCGCGTTGTGGTGTTTTGGAGTTTGTGGCTGATGAGGGTATGTTGTATATGCCTGAATGGATGATGAAAAACATTAACTTAGGAAGATGGGGATTCTGCTATGGTGAAGAATGTGGGACTGCCGAAAGGGAATTTTATTAACTTACAGCTACGATGGATTTTTTGGTTGCGACTGATACGAAAGCGGTGTTTGGATTCTTTGAGGAAGTTTACCTGTTTGACTAGTGGTGAATGGTGATACTTTTAGACCCGTTTGGTTGCGGAGAAAGAAGGGAGGAAAGGAAAATTTTGTGTTTGGTTGTAATTAAAAAAATGAAAAAAAATGCAAATGAGATCAAACTTTCCTTTAATTTTTTCTTTTTATCAATTTTTTCCCTCAACAAAACGGAGCCTTATGGTTTGTATAATGAAAGAATGTATTACGTCAGTATGGTAGAGACTAGGCCTGGTAAGTGGTAATGCAGTGAGCGTCACTGAGACGGATTGTGAGGTGGACTTTGCACCTCCTTTGGAGCCAGAGCGAGAACCTGAGGTTGAAAAAGTTGAAGCTGTTGTTGAAGAGAAAGTTGGGTTCAGGTCGTTTACGGGGACTGGACGAAGGTTGGATGGGAAAGTGGCGGAACCGCGGAAGTTCCGGTTTTGTCCGCGGAGAAAAAGGTTGTGTCGAGTTCTAATTCTGGTGGCAGAGTTAAAAGACGAGGTCAAGGGAATGTAGTTATTAGTGGGAGGAAAAAGAAAGGCAACAATGTCGACCCTTAGAAACCCAAGACTGAGCAGATCGAGGAGCCAAAGTTCAAGCCACTCACTGGAAAAGCACACTCTTTGATTTGATGTAAATTAGAGCTTCGGTTAAGAATTTTGGTTAAGTTTTTTCGGAAACAATTGTAAGGATTTGCTTCGTTGTAGCCACTATTATTGTTTATGAGTATCTTGTATTTTCTTGATTTTGCTGGTTAATAAAAATAATGGTTGTACCAGTTCTGAGTTTAACTGTTCACAGCTAAAACGAAATAATCACAATAAACAAGTTATTAACAACACAAAGAACATAAATATATTATAAATATATTGCAATACTGTATAAGCAAAACAATCACAGATTCTTATTTTTGGAACAGAGTATTTGATTGGACCCTCTACAAAAAACAGAGAAAATATGATGAAAGAATCATGCTGACAAGCCGTGATGTGTTTTAGGGAACATGGAAGAGTGATTGGTGCTCGGGAGTGAATATGTTGCGTTGCGAAGATTAGAAATTTGCTTAGTCTGCTCTGGATTGACCAGCACGGGATGACAAAATGATGCCGACAATAAGGCCATATAGGGCAAGGGCTTCTGCAAAGATGAGAATGAGGATCATTCCGACGAAGAGTTTAGGCTGCTGCGCATTGGCCCTGAAATGCAGTATAAACTCTTCTTAGAAAACCATAAGAAATATCAAAATAGTCGACTTTTATGATGTCAATCCAAAAAAAAAAAACCATAAAGGTTACTAGGAAATTCGCTACAAACTCTAATGTCAAAAAAAAAAGGGTAAATAAATATACATGGAATTTATACTTCACAGAGCGGACTCTTAAACCTAATAGTCACTAATGAAGCTTGACCTGTGGCATTCATCAGATCTGGACTCTAAAGGCAACGGCAAACTCACAAAAGTTCAGACAACCAGATGGTGAAGAAAAACACATTTATCAGCAAGTCGAACCCATCGCTAATATCACTTTAGCGAACAACTCCAAATATGTACATCAAAAAAATATATATATATATATATAAACTCGGAAAGGTACAAACCGAACTAGGCTTTATTGACCAATAAAGCAATCATCTCATCTCATCTCATGCCGGGATAGTAAGGAACTGAAGTCAGCATACCTGACACCAGCATCACCAACAATGCCAATAGCCATACCAGCGGAAAGTCCAGCAAGACCACAAGCAAGACCAGAGGAAAGATGTGCATACCCATCAAAAAGATAGTATGATTTTGCCTTAGGGTTAATCCCAGTACTAATAATAACGGCAATAATCAATCCATATATACCCAACACTCCTGCCATAACAACCGGCACAATAGACTTCATCACAAGCTCAGGCCTCATCACTCCCATTGACGCCACACCAACTCCACTCTTCGCCGTCCCATACGCCGCTCCCATACCTACAACCAACAAATCAAAACTCGTTCGAAGTGTTTTTCCCTAAAAAAATCAACGAATCATAATACGATTGACAGCTAATTGAAGTCAATTTATGTATAAATGAACTGATTGAATATGTAGAATTAGGGATAAATTAGGGGTTTACAGGAGAAGACTAGGGCAGCAGCGGCGCCGAGGAAGCCAAAGAAGGGTGCGGTTTCATCGCCGCTGAAGGTAGAAGACATACTGGGAAGATGGATCTGATCGGCGGAGGAGAATTGAAGGGTTGTCGGACGGATTGGATCTGACGCTTTGGAATTTTTTTTGTTTTAACAAGTGTCAAATCCGTCCTTCATATGGATGTGATGACAACAAATATTATTGATAGTGTTATTGTGCGATAATATATATACATTAAAAAATACAGTACGCAAAACTCATACATTTATATTAAAAATTTAAAATATTAAAAATATCCTGCAAATTTTTTTATTGTTTATTTTCTATTTTTAATAATTTAAAGGTTTTTATTTTTAATTTTTAATTTTTTTCCTGCAAATTTTAAATGTTTATTTTCTATTTTTTAATATTTTAAAGTTTTTACATTTTAAACTTTATTTTTTTAATTTTTAATTTTAAAATTTTTAATTTTTAATTTTTAATTATTTAATTATTTTATGGATAGAGATCAGGTAAAAAAATTTCTAAATATAAAAAGTAAAAAGAGATCATAACAATAGATGTACCTTCTAATCAATGGCAGAGATTATCCAATTAATATCCATTTAATTATAATAAAAATGATTATTCAATGTTTGAGGGTATTTAAGACATTTTGA
>JAWWMW010001489.1:287925-300907 GCA_035048345.1 Echeveria elegans
AAGTGAATGAATTTTTAATGTTTGTTTTTCCAAAGTTTTGAATTTTTTTAAGTTTTTTTGTTATTTTATAATGAATTTCTTTTAATAAATTATAAATGGGTGAGTGTTTTCAAATTCATTTGGGTGACTTTTGGTAAAATAAAATTTTAATTAGTGGTAATTGGTAATATAACATTTACGGGTGACTATTGAAAAAATTCGTATTTCCGGTAATTAACCCTGATATTTATTGTCAACCCCTGATTTGAGCCTCTGACTTTCCTTATTCATCTCAAACAAGGCAACATTATTGATATTACCGAAAACACTCTGTAGCTACTAGTAGTGACAAGAACTTAACTGATCCTTGAAACTAAAACTGAAGTATATAAATATCATTAGGCCCGTAGCTTGGGTGGGAACAAACATTATTTTATATATAGCTTGAAAGATTTTGTTCCAAGCTGGCTGGATTACCTGATGCTCAGGTGATGAAGATGACTAATGAGAAGGAACCAGAAAGGGTTCGCGTCTTCGCGAAAGCTGGCAGCAATGGCTAGTATAGTAACAATCTGCTTCTATGCAAAGCTTACAATGGACAAGGATAGACGGTAGGGCTACGCATTCCATGGCTAGTATATGAAAAGATTTTTCTCAAGGCATTTACCAGAACCTGTCCTCTTCTGGGTATCAAACAACAAGGCTTTGCAGTCGCCATTCGTTACAATTACAAATGTGAAGAATCTCTTGTCTGATTTCTTCAACCGATATACCAAAGGAGACAAGGGCAATTCTATTGCTACTTGATCGTTAATTATGAATATTATCAAAGACAAGACTCTTGTGTAATTAGCAGGGGGTTCCAAATGATCAGAGAGTATATATATATATATAGATGCAAGGAGGGTTTAGTTAGTTTGAGAGGGCAGCAAGAAAGGGACAAGTATCAACAGTAAGTATACAGCTTGAGAGTTGATTTGGTCTTCTTGATTAACAAAATAGATTCATGCATGCATTTCACAATTGGTCGTTGACATATGGATGAGAAGTTTCTGTTTTACAATACACGCTCACAATTCAGAAACAACATTATCAGAGAAACGTTGTTTGTCGCAGTTTTATTTCAACTCTTTAAGACTTTCCAAACTAGACTTTCCTTTTTGTAGTAAACACGTTTTTTTGAATTGGTCTTCATTTTTTGGGGCATATATTATTTCCAGAGAGTTCTTGCTAACATTTTGGTATTTGATAAATGATGCGAAGCTAGAGACAAAGAAAGAGATGGCTCAACATTTTTTTTAGTTCAGCTGCCGTGTTGTTGATTTGGTCTCTGAAACGGGTATTTGTTCTGCCAGTTGACTTCGCGGTTAGAAAGTCTTTGTTCATAATTTCCAACAAACTGTCGATACTTAGGCTCTATTCTTTTGTCTTTAATTTCAATTCAATTTAATTGTTAAATATTATTTATAAAATTACGAATAACTTATGCAATGTACCCATAATAATAAAAAATACTAATAAGAAACATAAATATTTAAATATTTGATATACGTAATCAAAATAGAATATCACATAAGTTATTCATAAGTGTCCATGTTCACAACATCTTCATTATCAAGATTGTTTTCCTCGATTTGAAATGCTATTGTATCTCATTGTATCCCGCAACTGATTTATTTGTATTTTTCGATGGTCATCAAAAAACCAGAATCTCCAAACTCATTTACCAATTCATGTGCTAGATATGGATTTGTAGTTGATGCATCCTAATAAAACTGTTGAGCGTAATTGTCGCAAGTATGATATCGATTTGGCGTATATCTTCTGATTGAGGCATGCTTTTAATAGTCTTTCACCTTTTTTCAAAACATCAAATGATCTTTCGATGGTGGTTCGCAAAGATAAATGTCGATAACTAAACTTTTCATAAATTTTTGAAAGTGGATGATCATGTGTAAATGTCATCATATGATAACGAATTCCTTTGTCTTTATACAAGTGTCAAATATTCCAGTGTATTCGGATAATCAGAACCCACTAAATAATATTTTCCTTCAAAAAAATTGGACCATCAATCATGTCAATAATATGAAGCACATAATAATCATAAAATAATTTTATACCTGAATGAGGATATGGAAAACAATACTTTGATTGTGTAATTGAATCCCCCAAACAGTCTGATCGTGAACATTTCCTTCCCATTTATGAACAAAAGTGAAAAACATATCGAACAAGTTACAAACCAAGACATTTCACGTTTTATTTCCTTTACAACCTCGATATTGAATGCCTTGATCGTCTCCTAAAATTGCGTCTATGAGTGTCAATTCAATTCCAGTTCAACTCAAAATAACATGCCCTTAGTTTTCATTTCCATCAAGTATCAACACCTTTGATATGTCAAAAGTTGACCTCACGTCATTCTCCAACCTTGGACGTAAAAGTAATAACAACAGGTAACTCAGTACATAGGCGTCAACGAAACATTCTATCACTTGCACGTAGCAATTGCATCTACTGGTTTATAACTTTTCTACTGAAGTGTTCAAAGTCCTCTAGTTGAGATTTCAGGTGCTTATGCTCCAGCCTCATCCTTTCAAGACGAGACTCCACCATGATCATTTCTTCTTTAAGGTGATGGATGCGGTTTTCCATCCATGCCAGTTCCTGAGATGATGGGCGCAGCCCCTGATTCATTTCGTTTAAGTAATCCATCTGATATACTGGTTGAACTTGAGGTGGTCTTGACAATAATAACACGACCGTCATCTGCACAAGAAAAGTTTATGTAATATATTATGTATCTTAATTTTCACCGAGTTAAACATTCATAAATAGATAATCATGCAAACAATTAAAATTAGCCGGGCTGGTCATACTTCTAGAACATAGAACACATAAAGTGCCAAAGGACATTCACTGACTGCTCGGTTTCGAAAAGAAGTTCTCTTGGGAAATTATGCGCCTCCTAGGAGAATATGGACTTACAAGGATCTAATATAACTTGTAAGTACACTTCCATAAGAAATATCTAACTTAATGGATTTTTGAAACATAAAACAGATGAAGCTGTAATATGTCGGTGAGCAACTTAAATGGGATCCGAACATATATGTTATAATGTCATAAATTTTACAAGTGCATACCTGCATCAAAAGGACAATGGCTACTGTGATGACTACTAGATGAGGAAGGTAGACTTTATTTCTCATTGCACCAAACATTTTGATGAACTTCCCACCAAATAAAGTGGGTGATGTGAACGGCATTCCGTTTTTTGTACTCTCTACGGGTTTGTCTGCTTGTGAAAACATTCTTGAACTTTCCCCAATTTCTGCTTTTTGAACAGAACCGTCAAGAACTTCTTCACTTAATGAATCAGTTGAAGCTTCATCTGCGCAGGGAGTGAAGCATTTGTGATACTTACCGCCAACCACAAATAATATGCTAAGAAAAACACGTTCTCTACAATTTCTAACCTAGTTTCTCAAGTTTCTTTTTCTTCAGGAGCTCATGTGCCTGTCAAAAGGAAAAAATGTGCAAGTCTCGCGATGGTCCCATCAACTGAAGAAATACTTTGCAGTCAAACTGAGAACGAGAACTTACAATATTTATCCAAATTGCAAAGGCTTCGCGACATTCCTCCTGAGTTGACTGTACAATCTTCCCTGTATGTTGTTTACTTATCAAATGAACAAAATATACTTCTACTCGACGCAGAGTTTATTTCCAAATGAGCAAAGTTAGCTTTACTCCCTTTTTAAGTATTTAATACGAGGGTTTCCGGTCAGCTCACAGATTCAAATTATTATTGTGAAGCAGCAAAGCCCAAACCCTAGGAAACTAATAAACCAAATGTATGTCTACCTTTCCAAACAGTTCTTTTGGAGAACGCGACGTTCAAATACACCTTAAGAGCACAAGCTTCTCCTGAATCAACGCTCTCTACGTCCCATAGCCCCTGTAGCAGATGAATTGTAGATGAGACCAACACCAAGCAAAAATGTATATCGGGACAGAAAAAATGCTATGTACCCAAAACAAGAGTAGATTAGGTATCTTGCTTGAATTCAGGCATAGGACACCAATAACTGTCCCACAATTTCTTTTTAGTTTTATATCCTCAAAGTGCGATTAACAAGTGGCAATGATTGCGCAAAAAGACGCTAATCATAACATTGACAAAGTTCTTTTTACATGTTGAAATGGCCAATACATTTCGAGTTGTGATAATTTCAAAGGTTCGTAGGATGGGGTGGGTTGCAGTAGTAGTGGAGTGGGATGGAGTATAAGAAATGAATGGAGACAACTGAACTGATTCCTAAGTGACTCGAGTAGGGATATATGGACATTTTTTTAGTTGCAGAAAAGGTGATAAAAAACCCTTCAACCACCAAAAGAAGCCCAAAATAATTTAGATACTCAAAGTAAAGCATAAGGTACCACAATTCTTCAGGTAAAGAAAGGAAATGAGGGTTCACCTCGACAGTAAAATAATCAGCATAAGGCACTCCATTGACTTCTTGTGATGTCTCCACAATCAAATGACTGTATGATTTTGAGCAAATAACAAGTTAAATTAACAAATAAAGGAGTTATCAAAAATATAATGCGTGTAGTAGCAAAAGTTGAAAATATAGGCGTCAAAAAAACACATGCCTTAGTCCTCTTTTCCTTGGACCTAAGTGAACTCCAACTATCTACCAGCTACAGTTGAAAATGCAAGCATTGTAACTGAATAGCTGAGACATACTAGTTGATATCTGACTACAGGAAATGTTAGATTTTGATATTGTCTATTTCTGATTCAATTGTGGTACAGGACTCTGAGATTATGAGAAATAAAAAAACAGGAAATTATCATGTTTCTTAACTGGTTTACCTAATCAGGCCATTGGTATTAGAATTAATCCCAAATTCAACAATCATATGCACCCTAGTGTAGCTTTACAGTTTAAAAACAAATATATTGAGATTGCAAAAATAAGAATCGTTACTTGTTTTTGTATAATCGACATTTCTGGGTCTCTCTGCAGCTACCAGACTTTGCACCTAAACACATTTGATTGTTGGTACTTTATAAGTAAGGTATGATATTTATCACAAACAAAAACACTACTACCTATGGATAAACCAAGTTACCTACCCAGGTATATCTTTATAGGGTGTAAAAATGAAACCTCACGGACACGTCCAAATTTGTCACTAGGACACCACTCAGTGCACTTAAAGTCTGTGAACATCATACAAAAGATAGATTAAGAAAACATGAATCTCCATACCCTCCCAGAAGAGTTGGTGAATGAAACAAGGGAACATATCACCTGTATCTCCACATTGTTTATGAAAGGATTCAACAAAAGAAACGGCTTCGTCTGAAAAGAAGAATCTAAAAAAGTCGTCCACCTTAATCTGTACCAAAGTATACTCTACTGACTTTATTACAACCAACAATTCGAAATGGAATCAAGCAAGACAAAGAACTCGCAGTAATACCGGAAACTTAGCTTCAGCAACTTTCACGAAGTCCTCGGGTACTGAAAAAATCAAAAAACCAAAATATACACTTTCTGAGGATATAGCTCAAAATACGGGGAAGGCGAACATAAAAACCGTTGGTCTCTTGAATTTTAAAAGGTAATTTATACCAATGGCAGGCTATGTGTTTGCTTACGTTGCTTCAGACTGAGAGGGTTATCCTATAACGCTTAGACTAATTTCGTACAACATTAGCAGCAACTTAGAGTTACACACAGTTATCTTTTAACTTTATAACTAAACAGGACATACAGTTGATAACCTTTTTTCCACAAGGACAAAACCTGAGACTAAATAATTTGTTGGATCACACACTTGTTGTCTTTTTAGATTTCATGCATCATCAAGATGTCAACAAGATAAGCTACAGACATCTTGATGATGTAGGAGAACAAACTACATGTTATATATCTGAGTGTTTGATATATTAACTCACCGTTAGGAGCATCTGTATCCTCCAGCCTCAATACCATATCCTTCGCAGGGGGTAAAGGGACGGTATTGGTCAGTGCTGCCACCACTTGCACATTTTTTGGCAATGGAGTTACTGATCCATTTTTATCATCAGCAATGGAAATACTCCCAGAGTCAGTTGTGACAGGTACATTTGGAATCCTGATTATCAATTGATATCGTACTCCCAATTAAAACTTGCAAACAAACCTCAGGTGACATTACAGAAATCAATCAAGCAAATTAACATCGCACGTACCTCGCAACGGACTCCAAATCATCAGTACCTTCACCAGAACTGTCTGCGTTACTAATTGTCAGAGGTTCGCAAAGCCGACTACTAGACTCAGATGGAGAATACTGCAACAAAATTTTGCATACACAGTTCAACGTAATAGTATAATACCAAAAAAGGCCTCGGTAACTAATCGCATTTAATTTGACTGTTGTATCTAGCAGAAAGCTGTTGGCTGCTGGCTGCCAACATGTAAGTGTGTATGTGCCTAGGCGTGAGTGCAACGATACAAAAATGGCATCAGCCAGTGTACAATTTCAAAAGCAACTACTCAGATAAACAAATTAAATACTACAGCACACCTGCTGTGTATCAAATTTTGCATATAGAGTTCAGACACAACAAGAGGCAACTCTAGTGATCATATACTCTGCAGCCAAAGTGTCAGGAGAGAGAAAGCAACTGATGTGGATGAATTACCTCAAGTCGCGAACTTCCTTTAACACTATTTTCACTGTCAGGACACAGATCGCTTAGAAGATTATAAGCTTCATCTCTGGACAAGAAGGATGCAAAGAAGTGCTGCCAAGTGCCAAAAATATATAGAGTGAACTTAAACAAATACAATAGATTCCATGCTAAGTGAACAAGATCTTCATGACCAAATAAAGGAGGAACTAGCTTAGTCTGAGCAGTACCTTTTTCTCTTCAGTGAAAATCTCTATGGCATTAGGAAAAATTCCAGCTGTTTTTGCTCTTCGTAATAAGGTGATTGCACTGAATGGTATAATTTTCTACACATGGACAAAAAATATCTAATTATTAAACTTTCATTAGCATCTGCCAGCATATACGTAAAAGAGTTTAAACATGAAGCTAGAAACCCTCCAGTATGATATAACAACTGAACTTGTGGGTTGACTTGAACAAGCTTTCTAAAATGGGAGTCTATTTTGGTATTTTTAAGGAGGGATGTGGATGGGTGGTATCTAATTATATGGGGTACATTGATTCCCTAAGTTTTATACAAAGAAGCTTGTTTGAGGTTTCATGATAGTGGACTCAAAGTTACACTTTATGTACACAGCCATGGTTAGCTGATGCTGAGGGAAATAAATCTACGACCCTCATCTTAACCTAATTCACTTTGAACGTTGAAATTGCATAAGGGCCAAGGAAAAGTAATAGGACACTATAGTTGAGTTTCACACTTAAAGCATTAAGTGAAGCACGTACCTTAGTCTCAAACCCAAATATGTTCGAATAGAAACATATATAGCTATGGAACACATATAAATGTCCCTGTTAAGCATTAGCCAAAAAAACAGTAAGTTAGATATATAAAAGTATGCAACCAACAGACCCTACCCATAAGCAATGATGTCACCATCTTCAGTGAGAATAGCAAAGTTGATTGGCCTAGTATTCAAGTAAACCACTGAAGCTATAAGTATATTTACTGCACAACACATAGTTTACCTGACAAAGTATGTTCTCCTGTAACGCACAATTAAAATCTTGAACCAGAACCTACACGCAAGAGTGTCTGCTCAAAAAATAGTTCAAAATTGTTTCAACAGAGCTACTAAAAGATCTTATTCACCATGAAATCAAAAAAGACAATACGAGAGAAGAACTACAGCATTCAGACCCAATATACAACAGTTAAAGATCATAACAACTACTTACTTCACCCGGCGGCAGGCGAAACAATTGTCTATATTCCTCACTCTTCATTGCAGCAGCAGCCTAGCAAAACATAGACACGATAAAGTCAATAACAAAAATCACCACACACAAAAAAACAGAAATCTCATTTTTCAGGCATGCATCCGAATTCCGATCCATATCAACACAAATAAGAAACACACCACAAGATCCATCTCCCTCTGCCGATTCGGCGATCCATTAAAGCGCTCCGGAGAATCAGCAGACGACGACACACCAACCAACGAGGAGTACTCAGATGCAAGCTGCGACGCTCTCTCAACGCGCGGCGGCTCCATAGTAGAAGATGACAGCCGCCGCTGCGACGATTGCTGTTGTTGGATCGGTGATTCTCCTCCATTCGCAGATGCAACGAGCGCCATTACCTCTGCTGACGTGGCAACAAATTAGGTTTCCAAATAGGATCGGCGAGATTACAGAATCGAAACTGAAGAATCAAAGAATGAATAACTGACGGCGATTGGAGATTTCAGAAGTCGGTGTGTTTGATTTTGATTAATACTTTGGTTGAGGAGTCGGTGTCGAAGTCGTTGGCCGTGAATTGACCTGTGGATTGTCTTTACTGTAGACTATTTCTTTTTAGCTCATTTTGGAAAAAAAATTAATTTTGCCTTGTTTTAACGTTTCAGTTTCAGTTTCAGATTTACATTTAGTGTAGTTTGAGTTTCAGTTTCAGTTTTGCCCTATTTTTTATAGATTTGTAGCTGCTAATTACGGGTTGATAGGTTCCCCATAATTTTCTTTCAAAATTATGAAACCCAACAGGTGGTTTTTTCCAGGTAAGATTTAAATCTTGCTCCATCACATTTCTTAGGCAAGAAGGCTCCATATAGTTTTTAAACAAACTTCGACATTTCCAAACCACAAAATCCGAACTAGGCAGCACATCACCTTTCCTTGCTTGTTTTGGTGATACCAGATATGCCATAAAGAAACCATGAGCAAAACAAATTTAGTCACCGGGAGAATTTTAAAAACGTCAAAAAGCCAGTCAACCATGCAAACATAATCATCATGAAACTGTTGTGATTCAAAATTCAACAAACTCAGGATCGAACTAGACCACCAACACGAAATGAATACATGCATATCCATTTCATTTTTAGCACCACAAAACATACATCTTGAACTATTAACCACATGTCTCCTTGCCAAATTATGTCCTGTTGGTAAAGCTCCGTAATACAGCTTCCACACAAAGATCTTGATTTTTAACGGAGCAGGGATACGTCAAAGACTTCTCCAAAACGACCTGATGGGACGAGGATCCGATTGCTGTCCACAAGAATGAGAAAGTTTATTAGACATGCAACATATATCATAAGCACTTTTAACCGTAAACAAATTGGACTCCCCCTTCCATGTAAAAGTATTGGTAGTGGAGTCAAAACCGATCCTTTAATAACAACAACCCGAACGGCTAAAATGCTTCTCCAAATCTTAGAGGGACGAGACCCTAAATTTGCTTCAGAAAAGGAAGTACTATAAAAATATCTGCTTTTTAACAGCTTTGAAACAAGATAATCTGGTTTGTCAATTAATTTCCAGGCTAACATAGCAAACAAAGCCCTGTTGAAGTCATACAAATTCTTAAAACCAAGACAACCCTCCTGTTTTGGTAAGTACAGAATCTGACGGCTAACCCATTGAATAGGAAAATTATTATGAAGAGAAGATTGCCACCAAAATCTCAAAATAATTTTCTCAAGGCGGTTAATGGTACTATTGGGCAACAGAAAACACTGCATAGGGTATAAAGATAACACACATTACAACTTTAATAATAATCTCCTTCTCCCCACTAGACAAATCAAAATTTCCCCATCTAGCAATACTTTGCTAACCCTATCAATAATAAACGCAAAAGAGTTAACCATGGAACCATTCATATCCATTGGCAGCTCCAGATACTTAGGAAATCTATTCACCAGTTTAACATGTAGAGCCTGACTACAGGACATCTTAAAGACATCCGGAGTTCTTTTACTACACAACAATTCAGATTTATCATAGTTGACTATCTGCCCCGACAATCGCTCATACTCATTTAAAACAGATTTTACACAATCAGATGAGTCTTTGCCCAGCTTAAAAAAGATCAAACCATCATCTGCAAAAAAAAGATGTGAAATCCTAGGAGCCCTATTACTTATTCTGATTCCTGAAAAAAATACCGTTGGAATTAAGAGTCTCTAATTTGGTAGATAGCCATTCAGACACAATCAGGAAGAAATAAGGGGCAATAGGATCTCCTTGTCGAAGACCACGACTGGGAGAAAACTTTTTTCATATCTGATCATTCACTCGAACAATGTAAGTGACTGTTGACATAAAACTCAACACTCGATCTACCCAACACTGAGCAAAACCAAGCCTAAAGATCATTTCTCTCAAGAATGGTCACTCAACTCTGTCATACGCCTTAGACATGTCTAGTTTCAACGCACCCAATGAGATTTATGAGAAGAAGACACATGCATAAAATGAAGAATCCCATGGGCAATAACCACATTGTCTATTATACTGCGCCCTTTTCACAAAAGCAGATTGAGTTGGGGAAATGACTTTGTCAATCACCAACTGTAATCTCATGGCCATAGTTTTAGGAATATTCCTGGCTAAAATAGTACAGAGACTAATAGGCCTATAGTCCTTAATATTTGAAGCATCATCAATCTTAGGTATACGAACTATAGTAGTTAGATTAGTCTCAGGATTCAGATGGCCATTATTAAGGAATTGAAGAGCCTCAGCAATAAAATCGTCTTTAATCGTATTCTAGAACGATTGAAAAAAGTTAGCGGAGAAACCATCATGACCCGGGGCTTTATGAGATCCTAATGAAAACAAGGCCCTGGCAACTTCAGCTTCAGTATAAGGGGCCGAAAGAGCAAGGTTATCAGCGTCCGAAAAAATAGGAGGGATAATACCTAGAGAATTTTCAGCCCATGAACTAAATTCAACCTGATTCTGAAAAGTATAACTAGACGTAAACAACTTAGTAAAATATGAAACAATATCAGACTCTATAACTTTCGGATCTTCCACTATCTCACCTGAGTCCAAAGAAAGTCTTTTTATCCCATTCTGTCGACGTTTAATTGAAGCTCTCTTATGGAAGAATTTAGTATTCTTATCACCCTCATTAAGCCATTTGATTATAGACCGTTGTCTTCAAAGGATTTCTTCCCTTATACACCACTCATTCATCTTGTTCCTAACATTTTCTTCCTGCTCAACATTTTCAGTTGTTCTCGGCTTAGTAGACATTAATTTTAATTCCTCCTCAAGTGATTTCATATTTTGTCTCACATTACCAAAATGAGCCATATTCCAATTGATTAAATCATCTTTTAGACTGGATAATTTGCTCATTAAGCTGTCAACATTATTCTTTAACCCATCCCATTTGGAATCCACAAAATCCTTAAAAGAACTATCCCTCATCCACATATCCTCAAAATGAAAAAATATCCTACACTTAGAGATCCCAGGAGCAGGCAAAAGAATAATAGGACAATGATCAGATGAAGAAGCAAATAAATGTCGTACCTCAAAATCAGGATACATCACGCACCACCCATTATTACCAAAAAAGCGATCCAGACCCACTTTCACCTCCGTTGTCTCCTTACGCCTATGAGAATAAGTAAACTTATTTCCTGTAAAACCCAAATCATTAAGACCACAATTAGAGATGATTTCCTGAAAAGCATGGATAGCAGGAATTCGACGAGAGTTACTACTAGTTGACTCATCAAGACTCAAAATCTCGTTGAAATCTCCATAAATGCACCAAGGAAGACAATTCATAGTAGCAAGTCGATAAATCAATGCCCAAGACTAATTCCTCAACTGGGCATTTGGATTTCCATAGAAGAGTGTAAAACGAACCGGTTCATTGGACATAATAAGGAAGTCAACATGATAAAATGAATAGTTCATTATTGTTAACTGCAAACTAGCATGCCATAACACTGCTAAACCTTCTGCCCAACCCATAGTCAGAACCCAGAAGCAGTTCTGAAATCCCAATCTACAACGAACTGTCTGCCATTTTGACGAATTTGACAATTTGGTTTCAATAAGAGAAAGTACATGGGGTTTATACCGCGTGACCATGTCACGAAGGACAGGAACTGTAGAGCCCCCCTAATCCCCTACAATTCCAACAGAAGATACTCATGGCTCTTGGCGGGGCTGTTGTGCTGCAACCGCCGCCGAATCTGAACATGTTTCTGCTCCCGTCACACCCTGTAATTTGCTTTCAACAGTCTCTTCTTCATCAGGAATTTCATTGATGTTAATAGATTTTTCCATTCGTCTCTTCTTAAAACTCTGAGGCCTTACACGAATGGAAAATTTCTTTTCCCCCAATTTCTTACTCCTGTTGGATCGGAACACATTCTTCGACTCATTTGTCACCACACACCAATCCTTTATAGCTTTGATCTGATATGAGTCTATGCTAGGGACCTCAGTAAAATTAGTCATGAGGCGAGAGCCCAAAAACGACAAGGCTTCAAGTGAGTTGGAAGGTGCAAACGGCCCATTGTGAATGGGCTGAAATGTAACATTCTCTTTCCCTTTATCAGTGAGCCCTACTTCCTTTGTGGACACTTGTCGCTTCCTTTGATTTTCACATGCTCTCTCCTCTGAAATTATTATTCCTTTCTGTTTGTTACTGTGCTGACATCCCTACCTCCCACCAACCTCGTCAACTACTACATCAGCAATACATGTTTGAACACACCTGTCCCTTTCAGTACCAGACAATTTTTCCTTACCAATCATTACCGAAGCTTCGAAAGCAGTTTCTTCATGAAAATGCACACGTGTCTTCTCCTGATTCTGATCAGACCATGCATTATACGTGTCAAGCAACTGATTTAACTCCGGTATATCCATGATTGCATCTACATTCTCGCTCAACGTGTAAGGAGCAACATGTCTTTCATCCCTCCACACGACATTAATTTGTTCTAACCCAGGTAACGTTAAGTGCGTCTCATGATTATACTCTACCAACCCTCTACTACAGTCACC
>JAWWMW010001489.1:311002-323576 GCA_035048345.1 Echeveria elegans
CCATTTGGCATAAAACTCGACTTTAATCTTGAAACACTCGTTTAAATATCAAATTATATAAAAGGCACACATAGCTAAAATTTTGTTAGTATTTTACCGAAAGAAATTCTGTAAAAATATCAAAATTTTAAGAAAATAAATAGAAAAAAGAGACATGTTTAGTTATACTTTAGATACAATTTTATGCATTCCGGAAATTTTCTACTTTATTTTATTTTGGTTAAAAAAATTCAAATTATGCATAATTTTTTAATCAAAAACGGACAAAATGGTTGGCTATCTTATTACTATATATATATATATATGAATTTGTTCTATTTTTTTTGTTAAAACTGATTTCTTTATAATTTTTTTACTATAGAAATGTGTGCCTTTTGTAGACTTTAAGTTTTTATGGGTTCTTTTGGATAATTTGATGTTAACGGGTGTTTAAATAAAAAGTCAGATTCTATGTGTCATTCCCGAAATTTTCATTTAATTTTTTTTTTTTTGAATAACTATATTATTTTTCCTGTTATCTTCTTGGCTGAAGTCCAATGTACTCAAAATTTTCTAAAAAGACGATAATTGTAACAAATGTTGAGATTATTTTGAAGTAGAATTTTTGTCAAAACACTTTTTCTAGCGCATTGTTCTTGTTAAGAAGTATGAAAGTTCACTGAGAAAGTATCACATATTGTTTTGTTGAATAAAATATTATTAGCTTATACAGAATCACAAATGAATAACTAACAACTTTTGAAGCAAATTGAAAACATGGCTTGAGTGAAAAGGAATAATTCAAGTCTTCATAAGTGCATTCGTGGCTTGAGTGCAAAATAGAGTTGTGGAAGCATTATGTTGCCCTTGTGGTGTTCAGTAGTTGTGGGGTTGTCGTTGACTTTGTTGAGCGTCCGTTGCTAGAAGTAGGTCTTTGCACAACAACAAATTATTTAATACTATCTCCGTCGTCTTTTGTTCTTCCTACTTTTATTTTTTGACGTCTCCTTATATTTTTTCTATTTTCTTTTATAATAACTACTCCTTCTGTCCGGTTATGTTCTTCCCATTTGGGGAAAGGGCACAATATTTAAGGTGACATGACTTTTGAGGGAGAGTGTGTGAGTGAGAGATATGTGTGTGAGTGTGAGTGAGAGTGAGAGTGAGAGTGAGAGAAAAATATAAAAGTAGGAAAATAAATAGTATTCCTTCCATTTTGAAATGATCTTCCTATTTGGGTTGATGACACGGTAATTAAAGAATAATGAGAGTATGAGAGTAAAAATAAGATAAAAGTAAGTAAGAGAAAAATAAAGTATAAAAGAGAGTGTATTGTAAGAGTGAATTAATTGCCATAAAAGGAAATAGGAAGAATTTTAGGAGACACTCAAATAGGAAAGTAGGAAGAATAAAAGAGGACAAAAGGAGTAATAATAAGAAAGAGAGTGTATTGAGAGAAAAAAGATAGAAAATAATTACTATAAAAGGAGATATGAAGAACATAAGAGGACATCAAAAAAGGAAAATAAGAAAAACAAAAGATGATGAAGGAAGTAGTAAGATTTCATTTTTCCCCTTCAAAAGTCAATATTTGGGCAATATTTTGGTGTAATTTCAATGTCAAATCCTTACATTTATTTTCACAAACCAATAAAATCCATTATTTTGTACACATCAATGCACTATCAAATAATTAGTATTCCCTTCGTCTCATATTTTATGTCTCACGTCTTTTTTGATGTCCCAAAATCACATTCTGATTTTCTAAACTGAAATATTTTTTACGCTCACAAATACACTCTCTTTTCAACTTATTTATTCTCCACTAAGGGTCTGTTCTTTTGACTTTAAATTAAAGCTTGTTCAGGTCTGTTCAGTTCAGTTCAATTCAGTTGAGGTGATAAACATTCACTATTTTTAAAATTATTTTAAAAGCGTAATAAGACTTAAAACTATGAGTAGACGTTTAAAATGCATTCACTATTGTCAAAACTATTTTTAAAAATTAAAAATAATACGTAAATATAATTAATTAATTTTAAATTTTTTGTTTAGTTCGATTCAGTTCAGTTCAATTTTGTTTAATTTCAGTTCAAATTAAAAGAACGAACCCTAACTCTCTTTCCTACTTTTAACTCACATAATTTCATTTTTTTAATTAACATGTCAATTTCAAATGAAACACATAATTTGAGACGGAAGTATTTACTTTTTGTCGTTATTATAAAATACATGTGCCACAATCGCAAAGCGTACACATTTTCAGTGCCCGCATGCACATTCAATAATCAGCAAACACAACACCAAAAACACTAATAAAGTCAGAATACAAGTAAAAAATGTAAATTCCATTTAATCATCACTATAATGTGACTTTTTTCATTTAATTATTAATATAAATTTTGTTTGCACTTAACTACTTATAAAAGCAATGCCGTTAGCATTTAACCACCTGATATTGTTCCATTAGACCTTTGTTAAATGCCTTTAGCTATAGTAATTGTGTAAACTACCTATATAATGTACCATTTTGCATAAATACCATTATAAAAGAAATTTTTACTTAACCACCTATGTAAAATTTTAATTTAAAAAATAACCACATTTGTTAATTGAAAAACTTGAAAAAATTCAAAAAAATTGAAAATTGTAAAACAAATATACATAATATAATTAAACATTGTTTGACTTCGGTTCATTTTGAAGTTTTGTATCTTTAAAAAAATTTAATTTTAAAAAATAATAAAGTTTTCTTTACATTTTGCTTTTATAGAAAAACTTAAAAATTGTTTTTACTATACAACACTGTATACAACACATGCATATAGCTTGGAATACATGATCCATGAATGTTTAAGTCTAATGGAAAAGCGACCACATCCGGAATCGCTTTCCATGATCAATACAACTAATAACAATCGAATGAGATAAATAAACAAACAATAACTAAATATACAAGCAATCTAGCAGCGGTAGATGCTCAAATGAAAGACCTTTTACTCCCCACTGAGTGACTCCACAGATGAGAAAAGAAATTTTTGACTGGATTTCAAGTTAGAGGAGTACTTGGAGCAGTAACCAGTCAATCCAAATTGGTCCAAATCCAATCATTGTTGACACCCGAACCCCTACATGAATCAAATCAAAGGAAATCAACCAGTATATGTCATCAGATGTAAAACCCATTCGGCACTCTCCCAGTTAATTCTCAATTTCTCTTTTCTCCATTCGGCGCTCATGACCCCAATCCAACCCATTCTCTGAAGCACCACACCTCTCTTTCCGCGTCTTCATTGATATTCGTCTTCTGGGTGTTCACTTTCACTAACTTGTGTCAAAGATTCGATATTTAATCATCGTAGGTTGAATCGTTGTCGACATGTTTGTGAGAGGGCTCTTACTTTTTTCTGCGATTCTTGCATTGAATTGGGTGTGAGGGGAATCGATGAAGCGGCGAGGAGATTTGGCAACGATAGGGGAGGAGCCCAGCCGTAAAACGGATGAGATTTGGGCGACGATGAGAGATTTGGATGAAGGTTTTTCGGCGAGAGCGTTTGAACGGGTGTGTCGCTCTCGCCTCTTAGCATATTGACAAAAAACTATTTTTGTATTTTTATACTTTAAACTAATTAAAAATTAATAATATTCAATTCTTATATTGTATGATCTTTTGTATTTATAAATATTTTTTGCATTTTTTAAAAAATTCTTAAATTTTTTCGTATCAATAATGATGGTTATTTATCTAAAGAATTTTTAGATATGAAAATTTTGCAAATTTCAAAGAATTTTTTAAAAAATGCAAAAAATATTAAAAAAACACAAAATTATACCGAAAAGAAATCAATTATATTATTTTAAAATAGTTTAAAGTACATTAAACCAATGTTTTAAATTTTCTATAATGTATAGAAACACTTTATTCTTTTTTAAAATAATTTTTTATGATACACAATTTCAAAATGAACAAAAGTCAAAAAAATGTTTAATTATACTATGTATATTTATTTTACTTTTTCTAATTTTTTTTGATTTTTTTTCAAAATTTTCAATTAACAAAGGTGGTTATTCGTTAAATTAAAATTTTATATAGATGGTTAAGTGAAAATTTATTTTATAATGGTAGTTTTGTTTAAAATGGTACATTATACAGATGATTTTACGTAATTACTGTAGCTAAAGGTATCTAACGGAGGTCTAACGGAACAATGTCAGATGATTAAATACTAATGACATTGCTTTTATATGTGGTTAAGTGCAAATAAAATTTATACTGATGGTTAAATATAAAATGTCACATTATAGCGGTGGTTAAACACAATTTTTATAAAAGAAGAAGTCCTCCACTAAAGCCAAATAGATAAAAAAATTATAAAGTCAAATGATATTGTCGAAATGTCATAAAATTTGAACATATTCAAGCAACGAGTTTGATTAATCATTATTATTGGAAATTACTATTCAATTTTCCAATTTCGGAAATAGTTACTCTCTTCCAAAAAAAAAAGAAAAGAAATAGTTGCTCAAATCGCATTATCAAACATCGAAGTCATAAAAACAAGAAAGAATGCAATGCTTATTTTAGACAGTGATATAAAATTCAACATATTCCCTAAATTCAATCAAAATGAGTTTTTTTACTACACTTTTCATAAAAGGGAGTCAATGTATAAATCAATGTATACATAACGAGAATATCGTCCAGAATACATGATTTATGAATGATTATTACTAATCGAAAACGATTATCGATCTGGAATCGTTTTCTATAATTCCACTTCACAAATAGAAAAGAATAATAAAAATAAGAACAATCTAACAACTAGGTGCTAGAAGTCTCTCATCCTTTCACAGATTGCGCCACAGAAGAGAACAGAAATAAAAATCTCTCACCCTCACATAAAATTATTATTATTTCTTACATAAAAAACAGATTTTGTTTATATATTATTATTACCTATTTCTTTTATAAATATCAGAGCTTTGAATATCGAAGCAATACAAATAATTATACCCATAAATCCCAAGAAAAGAATCGAATTTATATAATAAAAAAATCTTCACCGTAAACGACGACGGAAAAAGGTTATTTAAACCCTAGACAACTTATACAAAATGATAATCGCAATTAATTAATAAATTAATCACACATCGCCTAATCGGCGATCCGTGTATATCACTCGCACACTCTCTCTCTCTTCGTCGTTCTTCTTCGAAAAAGTTGTATAGAGAAAGAGAGAGAAAGCTCGCTTCCTCGCTCGACCTCAACCACGTTGTCCGCCTCTCTGTCGCTCACCTCCTCCCTCCAGATCGATCGAGAAAGAGAGTTAGAGACAAAAGACAGCGCAGAAATTGTCAGCAGCATTAATGCCAGTCGCAAACTCGCAGTTGCGGTAGTTGGAGCGTATCGACCTCAACGACGACTGCTACTACTACTACTACTACTCCAGCGACGTCGGTTTAGTATGAAGCGACTTCGCCGGAGAGGAGGTTTGAATATGGAGTAGTTTGTTGTTGAACTTGATTACAGTTGGATACAGATAGGCTCGTTTGACCAGTCGACTGTGTGAGGGCTTCTTCTGCTTCTTTCTTTCTTTCTCTCTCTCTCATATTATTCAATTAATTTTTTTTTCTTCTGTTGTCACTTTCTGTGTTTTGTTTTCTGGCCGATTTCGTCATCGGCCGGTTAGAAAGTGGATTTGATGGAAAGAGCAGATTTGTCGTTTTGAAGTGGTGATTGGAGAATGTGAGGAAATTTTTGGATTATGAGTTTTGGGAGTGAAATAGTTGTATGCGTAAATTATTGTATTGAAAGTAAGGGTGGAGGAGATGGTGGATTTGAGATTGGGTTTTTTGTTTTTGTTTCTGTTCTGTTGTTTGGTGTCTGGTGAGGGTGAGAATGGCAACCAGACGTTGAGGTTGTGGGAGGAGAGAGTAGCGTTGATTGAGCTAAGATCTTCGTTGGGTTTGAGGGGGAAGGATTGGCCTATTAAGGCTGATCCTTGTTTGTTGTGGAAGGGGATTGAGTGCGAGGATGGGAGGGTGGTGGGGATTAACATTTCGGGGTTTAGAAGGACGAGGATCGGGAGGTGGAATCCACAGTTTTCAGTTGATTCGTTGGTGGATTTGACTTTGTTAGCTTCGTTTAATGCTTCTCGTTTTGCGCTTCCGGGAGAGCTTCCTGAATGGTTTGGCTTGCGGATGCAGTCTCTTCGAGTGCTGGATGTCAGTTCATGTGGTGTTCGAGGTGTGATTCCTGTGAGTCTTGGAAATTTGACTACATTGTCTGGATTGTATTTATCAGGTAACAGCCTTACTGGTAGCATTCCGTTGAGTATCGGTCAGCTGGTGGGACTTGAGGATCTTGATCTTTCTCACAATATGCTTACTGGATCTATACCTGATTCATTTTCGTTGCTTGGAAACCTCTCTGTACTTGACATGTCTGGGAATTTCTTGTCCGGGTCAATTCCTCCTGCAATTAGCTCATTGCTGAAACTTCAGGTATTGAATCTTTCAAACAATAGTTTCTCTTCATCTATACCCTCGCATTTGGGTGATCTGAGGAACCTTGTTGACCTTGATCTCAGCTTCAATTCCTTGTCGGGGTCACTGTATAGTGATTTGAGAGGGCTGAGGAATTTGCAGAAAATGGTGATTAATAACAACTTTGTTTCGGGTAGTCTTCCAGCTATTTTGTTTTCCAGTTTGAGTAAGTTGCAGCTGGTGAATCTCGGTCATAACAATTTCAGTGGTGTTCTTCCTGATTCATTGTTGACACTTCCTCAGTTGAATGTACTGGATGTATCAAGCAATAACTTCACTGGGTTTCTTACGAATAGTACAATCCATACTGATAGCACTGCTGCTTTGTTTAACTTGTCTGGGAATACGCTCTATGGAAATCTTACTCCCGTACTTAAGAGATTCGGTTTTGTTGATCTGTCTGGCAATTACTTTGAAGGTAAAGTTACACAGCTAAACGCATCGCTTGACAAAAATTGCCTCCAAGATGTACCTAACCAGAAAAACCTCTCCGAGTGTTCGATGTTCTATGCCAACAGAGGGCTCGAATTTGATAATTTTGGATTGCCAACTGCCACTCAGCCTCCAACTGCAAAACCGTCATCTAAGAGTCATAAAAAAACAATAATCCTGGCTGCAGTTGTTGGAGGAATTGGTCTTATTTTACTTGTCGCCCTTGCGTGTCTGTTGTTCTTCCTGTGCTGTCGGAAGAGGGGTAGTGGAAGTCAAAGCGGAAACCAAAGAGGAAACGGAGTCGGACCTGTGCCGACGGAGGGTAACTTGCCACCATCTAATGCTGCCGCATCTGTAGATCTGTCTAGAGTGGGGGATTCATACACATATCAGCAATTACTCCAAGCTACCAGTGAATTTAATGATAGCAACCTTGTCAAACATGGGCACACTGGGGACCTTTATCATGGTGTTTTGGAAGATGGCATACCAGTTGTTGTCAAGAAAATTGATCTTCAGTCCATCAAGAATGATGGATACTTAATTGAACTAGATTTCTTCAGCAAAGTTTCCCATATACGGATGGTGCCTCTGTTGGGACATTGCTTGGAAAATGAGAATGAGAAACTCTTGGTCTACAAATACATGAGAAATGGTGATTTATCAAATGCGTTGTTCAGGAAAACAAACCGGGATGACGATGGTTTGCAGTCACTGGATTGGATAACACGATTGAAAATTGCAATTGGAGCAGCTGAAGGTTTATCATATTTGCATCACGAGTGTACTCCACCTCTCGTTCACAGGTACTTTTACCTCAGACTTCCAGGCTACTAATTTTGTCTTCTAGTTTTAGCTGTACTATTAGTTGGTTTGACCAAACTACCTCTACTTTGTTACGTTCGCAGTGCATTAGTTGTTAGTTGGATGCATTTTACACATTTGGTTACTTGCAGAGATGTCCAGGCGAGCAGTATTCTTCTTGATGATAAATTCGAAGTGAGGCTAGGGAGCCTTAGTGAAGTTTGTGCTCAAGAGGTGGATCCTCACCAAAGCAGATTTACCAGGTTTATGCGGTTACCACCGTAAGTCATCTGCTGCATTGGCTCTGTTAGATCCATATTTAATCTTTTATTTAATGGTCTTTCAACATAATTGCTACATAGTTGGGAAACAGTTATTTCTGACCCTGTTGAACCTTTGGTGAAATACCGAACTTCAATTTTCAGTGTTACATTATTCGTGTAAAAGTTGATATACTAATCATCTTATGTTTGGCTTAAGCCATATGATAAGCTAATCACGTGGTATTGTTTTGTAAAACTGATTTAAAGACTGGCCAGTTTTTTTTTTTCCCGCTCTTCGCCATGGTAGGCAATTTTATCAAACTTTTCTTCTGTGCTTCTCATTTATCATTAAATCACTTTTTCTTGAGTTATCATTTGACTGTGATTGGGTTCTCACTTAAAACTTTTTTCCCTTTTCACTTGCAGGACATCTGAACCAGGCCCTTCAGGTGTGGACAATTACTCTTTTATTTTTATATTTTGAATGATCCTCATATTGACCTTTTGCTGAATAGAAGATGCTTGAAATGGAGTGCATTTCTCGAACTATAAACTATTATGAAATACATTATGTGAGTAGCTGCTAAGACCAGAAACACTATCGTACTATTAGGTTTCTGATAGATACTTCTCACTTTTTCCCACCTGTTATGGTAGATATATATTTACTCGATCATTTCCAAACGGCATATACAAAACTGTGTACTGATGCTCGGGTGTGGGTTTTACCAGGTTCGCCATCACCTTCTACTTCACATGATGTCTACTGCTTTGGCAAGGTCTTACTAGAGCTAGTTACCGGTAAGCTTGGAATCAGCGCCACCAATGACGCATCAATGAAAGATTGGCTAGATCAAACATTACGCCACATAAGCATGTATGATAAGGAACTTGTTACAACGATTATAGATCCATCTCTCATAATAGATGATGACCTTTTAGAAGAGGTATGGGCGGTTGCGATTGTGGCAAGGTCTTGCTTGAATCCGAAACCGTCAAGAAGACCACTGATGAGGTACATCCTCAAAGCATTGGAAACCCCGTTGAAAGTAGTGAGGGAAGAACATTCAGGCTCCGCGAGACTCAGAGCAACGTCATCAAGAGGATCATGGAATGCCACTTTGTTTAGCAGTTGGCGTCTGAGCTCATCAGACGCAGCCGCGGCTCCGTCATATCCTCAAAGGCCAGAGGTAGGTGCCAGTGGCTTGAAAAAAGTGGAAACTTCAGGTTCTCAATCGCAAGGCAGTGGCACAAAAAGTAACGGAGAACACTCATCCTCCCGCAGGCGACACTTAAAGGACATATTTCCCGAACCTGAACCAGAACTTCCAGATATTGAGAAACAAGGCTAACGGAAACATTTGGAAATTGGTTTAATCAATTCTTTGTCAATAATACCTACCACAGGAGGCCCGGCCTCCCCTCCTTTCCAGCAGCATCAATCAGTTACCTCCACAAACTTGTATGTTGTAGAATCTCACTCTCATTTCCTTACATCGGCCATTTTAGCGCAGAATTTGACAAGGGCAGCATTGAGTTGGGCGACAGGCTGCATTCTTTCCAATTTTATTTATGCAATCGTCCGAAGGGATGCATTTGCCGGAACATTCAGATCAAGTTGTAAAGCTTCCTGGTTTATTATTTGAAAGGTGAATTCTCGTTCAGTAATTGGATTCGTTTTGGGTAGACTAGAGTGAGGTTTGAGGACAGACCTTCATTGAAACAGTTGTTTGGATGTTATAGTATTTGTACGTATCATCTAGTGTTGCTAATTTGATTGTTTTATCACAAATTTTTATGAGACGGAATGCAATAGTTTAATTTTGATTAAAATATTTTTTTAATTTAAATAGAAGTTGTTCAGATTATTATAAATCAAAAAACACCCTTGTTATGGTTGAACGAATGATACCTTTGAACATGAATACAAGAGGTCACCATTTCAATCTTCCAACAGTTACTTGAGTTCCATAAGCTCCGCTTGGTTGCGAAAAAAAAGTGAGGAATTTTTTTTTTAAGAAAAATAATTTTTTCATAAGAAAGTTGTAAGAAAATTTTGACCTCATTTTTCATTTTTTTTCCTTACAACCCAACACACATTTCATTTTCACTCAAAAATTTTCTTTAATTTTTTCTTTCCTCTTCTTTTTTCCCGCAACCAATCATACAGTCACAATACGAATCCTGTTCATTCACATTACTACAATTATAATCAACTCCTCTGCTTTAGCTGATTCTGTACCTCTGCAAGTTTTCACCAGTGACCTGTAGCAGCTTTCCTTCTTTTCAGGGCAAAGTTGATTCCGTTAACTACATATTAACCTTTGAACTTCCTAAACATGACCGATTCATTTAAACCATTTGTTTCATATCACGATGAAATATTAAAATCAGATTAATGCTTACTGCTCAGAAATAAGCTCTCTTCTTCAGTTCATCAATGTCAACTTGATCAACAGACTGTAATGATGTAATCTTGTTAATAACAGCGAGATGCATAAGTTTTAAGTATAAGCAAAACAGATTTTCTATTAGCACAAAAATGTGCTATTGAGTATTTCACGATTCCTAAACTATGTTCAAAATATACATGTCAATAACCTCTTTGTTTTGGATCTTGATCAGCAAATCTTTGACTCTGTCATCCACATATTCAACCTTTAGATATCAGTACAATCTAGTAATACTCCGTATATATTAAATTATGTCTTACTGAAGAGCTCCTCCTTGCGAAATCTCAAGTCATAAATGACTAGCGCATCACTAGCTGCTTCCCCACTGCCAGTCATTTGTTCTTCATAGCATTTGTACGGCCATTTCTAAAACTTGCTGGCCCAACCTTCTCCTGTATTAAAACTTCAATACACAATCTAGAAAACACAAAATCGTAACATTTTCTTTCACAATTAACAACTAAAACACATTAATCAAACACACAACAAAGGATACTCCATCGAACCTACATTAAGCAAGCTTAAAAAGCCCTATCTGCACTTCCAAAGAATACGCAAAGAGAAATATACCACAATTCATACTGCGGCTCTCTTCGCTTCACGGAAGATTCTAGCGATGGAAAGAAAACTTACATAAGATAATATTCAACATATTCTGTCAAGAAAATGAAATAAAATAAAAAATATATATCCTTAACTCAGTCTTCAGCGAGAAAATCTTTCTGCTTTATACCTTGTTTAGTTCACGGACATATTGAGGATTTCAAAAGTAGTACTAGCCAGAACTTAATATAAGCTTTTCCATTCCCTACTCATCTTCTTTCTCAGAAAGTTTCCATTATCCGAAAGGAGGGCCAAAATTTCCAGTACATTTTCTTCACTCCAAAATTTAAACAAAAGCTATTTACGATCTACAAACCTCTAACTCTTTCGGCGTGATACCCTCCGTGGGTATTGCCGAGAAAAGTCTAAACTCTGGAGACCCTTCAGCAGCATACTCCTTTCCTTCCTCTGTCATCACCCAGCTCTTCTCCTCATATTCCTAATTTCCTAAACACACAAAACACCAATCAATTCAATCAATTTCCAAATACCCACAATTTCAACACTTGATCAACCATTTCAATCTCAGTTATCAAATAACAAATAAAAAAGGTGAAGACCGGTGGTCCAGTCGCCGAATCACTCACCGTTGCTACGGCGTATTGAAATCCGTTTAAACTCTTGATTATATTGCCGACTTCGTCATGCTCGAAGCCATTATCTTTCGGGAGTCTGGAAGGTCGCCGTGCTGGCCAACGTACCCGAGAACGGAGTCTTCCGCCATTGTTGATCAATTCTTAGTTGACCGTAAGTTTGACCGCAATTTAGGGTTTCCCGACTTAACAAGTTTGATTTCAGTGTTCGAATTGCAAACTAGTGTCTTCAGTTTCATATATATCAAAAAAGGGAAACATAGTCTCCAAACGATAGCATTTTGGGAGTTCCCTTCAAATGTTTATATGAAATACAAGTGTCAAGTCCGTCGTCCGATGAATTTTTTTTATATTTTAATTCAATTTTAATAAAGGTTTTCAACGTTTCTCTCTATAATTTTATTCTTGTAATTAAATTTTTTGAATGTTTTATATTTTTTATTTTGAATATAGTTTCATTATATTATTTTTAATTTTGTGATGACCCGTCATCCCGAATGAGAAATCTATATGTAAAAAAATTCGTCAAATACTCGATCTAATACAATTAAATATACGGTCACATACATTTAAATAAAGTCATATACAAATAAATACGGCCAAACACAAAATAATAGAAACAAATACGTGTGATGGTGTGTGGTGTAAATAAAAGTATGAGAAGGGGTATTTTTGTCAAATGAAGTTTTGTTTTGTTTTGTTTTGTTTTTATTCTTATTTTATTTTGTCAAATTGTCCTAACTGTTTGTGTGTTGAGGAAACTATCCTATTATTAGGATAGATTATGGAAAATTCAAGTTTTTGAAACATTTATATTTAAAAATAACAAACAAAATTTGAAAAATCCCTTAAAATTTAGAGACATACAAAAACATAATGAGAAACTATTCAACATTTTTTT